>WSXT02209183.1:0-17924 GCA_011762715.2 Neuroterus valhalla
AGGATAGAGACGCGTGGCGGTCTCGGGTAGATGAGGCAATGAACTTTCGAGTTCCAAATGCTGATAAATAATAATAAGGGAAAGGTTACGAAAAAGGTTAGTCTTGGTTTGCCAGGCATTGAATTTTGATGTGAATGAAATTCTTGAGACGGCGCCCATGGTAACATTAACAGCAGACATTCTTTTCATAAACTCTTTATGGAAAAGCCCCAAGTCTGATGTATTAAAACCAAGATAGGGAAATTCACTTGCAACTTCAAGCTGAGTCTTCACATATAAAAACTTATATTCACGTGGTCGACCTTCATGATATACCATACCTTTAGATTTCGCCTTATTGACCGTTGAGAAATTCTCCTCACAGTATTGTTGTTAAGGGTTTAATCAAAAATACAGCTAATGGAATGAGTTGTACTGCGTAGTTAGAGGAATATGCATGTTCATTCAAAAGGTTCGTAACCAGCTGACTGTTACATCCACAGGCGTTCTCTCGCAACATGGAGAGGGCCAAATCTAGAGGAGAGGGGATAGGTAAGTGAGCGTGTAAATGCATACCCTTAACACTCCTTCCCTGTGCACGCAATTAAATACTCGGCGATTACAAAAATATAAAGTTTTTCCTTTTTTCCGTACATTTATAGGTTTGATTAACGACATTATGTACTACTTAAAACTCAATTTACAACTGACAACTTGTATGATTTTTATGCAGCAAAGTAATACTTCAAGTTTGATTTGAGACGTTGCATATTTTGTGTCTTCTTCCTATAATAAAATAAAGTTAATTTCCTGGAACAGAACACATCCATTATTCATAATCATGTTAGTTAGGAAATGATATAATTCGTAGGTCAAGGCTTTAGTGAGTACATCAGCTAGTTGATAGTTAGACGGAACCCAAATAATTTTATTCGAGTTAGAAGCTACACACTATTTTATGTAATCATCTTTAATTCTAAACAAGTGTCCGAGCTTATTGCTGCCATCAACTTTGGCACAGGCAATAGCTGCTCCATTATCACACATAAGCTTCATGAGTGTTAGACTTTTATTTAAAAGGGATTCGACAGAGTTGTGTACAGCATTTGACTCCTAACAAGCCACACATTAGTTTCATGGGTGTTAGACTTTCATTTAAGAGGAATTTGACAGAGTTGTGTACATCATATGACTCTTAACAAGCCAGACTCATAGTCACATATTCTGCTTTAGCTGCTGACAAGGTAACGTGATTTTGCTTTTGCGTTTTCCATACAATCACATCTCCAAACAATTGTATGAAATACCCGCAGGTTGTCATTGATGCTTTACAGTAGGCATAGCTGGCGTCCGCAAACGCTTGCAAGCCTTCTCCTAAGCCAGTATATCTGAGTTTTTTATTGACAGTACCAATCAAGTATCTCAATACTCGTTGCACAATACGCCATTCATTTCCTGTTGGATTAACCCTCAATAGTCACACTGGGTGGACTACACCCAGCATGATTGAAAAAAAGTGATTTTTCGAACCATTATATTCTCGATAAATTTCTTCACTATCATGCAATATCATTATTATCAACATACAATATTAATTGTACAACAGAGTTTTCATCTTGCCAGGTGAATAAGCATAGAACTTTAGGACTCTTCCGCAATCCAGTTTTAGATATCACTTCAGTGAACTTTTCATTCCATTTTTTAGGACTAATCCGTTAACCATAAATTGCTTTATTGAGTTGATAGAAAAGCTCTTACCAACGCTGTTCTAGACACTGGAGAATAGGTTTCTGATCAATCATACTCGTCTGTGTCTTTGAATCCACGGATTACTAATCGCGCTTTATATATTCTCATGCCATTTCCATCTATCTTATATTTGAAGATTCATCTCGAATCTATGATACTTAGACCAGGTCTTTTAATGATATCCCATATATTGTTAATATCCATAGAGTTGAGCTCTCCGGTCATAGCCTTTTTCCACTGAGGCCGTTCGGGTGAACGCATTACCTCTTCAACGGTTTTAGGGTCACCATTAGGGTCAGCAAGCAACACGAAAGCCTACTCGTCTGCTTTAAGATGCTTCTTTTTAGATTTTTCTTCCTCGTCCGGATAAAACGCAGTTGCAACTTTCTTTTCTACTCTTATATCCAGTTTTCGAGGACAACCTCGCTTTCTCTTAACTTCTCCATAAACTAACTTTCCATTAAAATCAGCATCTCTACTTCCATGAAACTTCCCTTCCTCTGGCATTAACAACAGATACCCTGTTCTAGTATATCCTACAAAAATGACTATCCTACCTACGTACCTAAACTTAGGATCAGTTATGCGTTGTACTCGCATATACGCTTAACAACCAAATCGCTTTATCTGATTTATATCAAATTTTGTTTGAGGAGAAAACTTAGTTAACGGAGCAATCATTGAATTCGATGCATGAGGTGTTCTATTATATGCATAGCACGCAGCTGGCACAGATGAGTCCCAGCTGTTTTCTGGTAATTTACTATCATATGTGTGAGAACGAATCTCATTTCGAATCGTTTGATTGAATCTTTCAGATACACCATTATGCTGTGGTGTATCTGGACAAGCAAGCTTTAACTCTGCTAAGATTTCTTCTAACACTACTTTGGTTCTTCTTTATTCATAATATGTCCCCTAAGGATTTACATAACCTCTGTTCCTTTACATACAACAATTTTCTTCTTTTCTCTTAGCCTAACCTATTTTCTAATATATACATATATACACAAAGTACGACGAGCGAACGAGCGAGTGATCGAGTGCTTGAGCATTTTTTTCTATTATCTATTTGAGCGTATGAGCGAGAAAGAGAGAGCGCAGCCTAACCTTATTTTACTTAAATCTACTTATTATTACTGTACAATCTCATCTACCTTATTTTTGTGTGACTTCCGTTTCCTTTTACTCTCACTTTTTTTCAATCTCAACCTTTTCCTTTACACAGTCACTCTTTTATTCTATCTCATTCGCTCTTCTAGCTTTCTCCAACTCCCTCATCCACTCCTTACCCCGTCCTTCCTCCGCCAGAATCATTGCCACGTTCTCTTGCCAGCTTCCTTCATCCTCCATCCCTCTCATACATCCTTCCCATACATGTTGTCATATTTCTTCTTCCTATTCACATATTCTACACTTTCTTTTCTCATTTTTTTCCCAATACCTTCCTTCCCTGTCTCCCTTCACTCACTTCACCTTTAGAATATAAGTCAAATGTATTCAATACTAAATTCTCACGTTGACCTCAGAAGGTGTTTGCTTCTTCCTTGGAATTACTGCCTCCTCCTGCCTGGCCTCGACCACGACCTTCACCTCTGCCTCTGTTGCCTCTTTAACCTCGGACGTATACTGGATTAAATGTTATCCGTTTAGTTTGTTCGTTATGTGCCGATTCAGCAAATCTTCCTCTATTCGTACCTCGAGAAAATCGCCCGCGAGAGTAAGGGATTCGAATGATTTATGTCTTATTTTGAAACAAGCTCTGCACTGAACCTGCCATTGAGGGGGCAATTGTCTTTTCCGTGCCCTTCCTCAAGACAGTTTGTGCAATCTATGCTGAATCTGACCGCGGACAGAGCAGCTGGTTTTGTTTGATCAGCTTTTGTTCGAGCCTCAGCCTGGAAAATAAATTCAGATAATTCGCCATAGTTTATAATTTATAATTCGCTTTGCTCCATGCTCAGTTTTTCTTCTAACAAAATCTACTTGATGTACTGATGGTATTGAATTACATATTGCATTGTATAATGCATCATATTTTTCTTCCTAGGGTTGAGCAGAAGTTCCCGGGATATTTTTGCGTAAGCTTCTACTAAAGTTTCGAATCTCTGACTGAACTCTGCTGCTGTTTCTTTATTCGTCATATATTGGATTTTCACTCAATTTGTAATCTCATCTTATATTCATGTTAGAGTTGGATAAATTTGAATTAGAATTTATTTGAAGCTAAGCACTTTGCATCTCTCAAGTCTGATCATTTTTTTTCATTAAATCATTAATATTAATATTACTTTCTGCTGCTACTCTAGCAAGATTCATTTGTATCTGTTTGCTTGAATTATTTGAAGGAACATCACCACCAACCTGAGGATTCAGAGGGAATATATCCGCAGATGCAGCTTCCATAAGTGCTTCTTTTGAGAGTCCACTAGTTATTGTGTGAGCCGTGGCAGGAGCTGTCAGTTCATTGGTTTGGTTGTGACCAGACTCCTGGTCCCACTCACTTGTTTATTGACATGATTCGTTGAGCTTGGTAAGGTTCCTAGTAGTTGATTTGTTGAGCTGCTTCTTCTATTGGAGATGATACTTTCGCTTTTCGAGGGCAGCTGCTGTCCCTGTGTTTCCTTTCCTGCATCTACAGCTCTCCTTACAGCTGCCAACAACTCGTCTTTCATTGTTTTTATCTCTCCTAGCAGACGACCATTTTGAGTCTGCGATGTAACCAGCAGCTTATTATAGTGCCTTTTTACATGTTCAATTTGTTTTTCATGAAATATATGCTGGTTTCTCAGCTGCACTGACAATTCGCTGTTTATTGTATGCAGCTGATTCATCATATGCAGCTGATTTATCATTTCCTCAAAGAAAACAGCTTGTTCCGTCGTCGCCTGCGACATCAGCCCTCTCTGCTCTTGAACATTTGGAGTGAAGTTTTCCATACCTTATCATCACGCAAATTATTATCTTCTTTTGGAATAGTCCCACATTCAACTTTTCAACCTGGCCAGGTTTTTTTTTCAATTTTATTTTCAATCTTTTTAAATCACTTTCACAATTTACTTATACTCACTTTTAGGTGAACTTTTGTTTTTGCCTGAATTGTTGTTTGTATTATCTGACTGCACCTCTGGCGACTGTATCACCTTCAGTGATTCAGGTTTTTCCTTATTAGATGGTGCGTTGGCTTCGACGTCTTCCTTCTGGTTTTCTGTCACGTTTAACTCTAGTAAGCTGTTTCACTCATTTGTGTGGCTCTGTTGAGTAGATCAGTTTCTCTCTCTGAGAAAAGGTCGTCAGCTTTAATAAAAACAGAAGTGATTTAGCAAGCTTCCGAGATATTACCCAGACACTGAGATTAATTTCTTGAAGTTGAGAAGCAGCCCCTGTTGCGGGGACACCAACGCTAACAGACACTACTTCCCTAGTCCACCATATGTACCGCAAGTACAACTTGAAAGTAGACACAGTCGACCCAGAAGGGAATCGTGTGACTTTATTGATGATATTGATTTTTATAATTACCAAGTGTATCAATGGCTTCAGTATGCTTGCGAAAAGCTCCTTCGCCTTTTCCAATCCATACAAGCTGTCTCTTTAGTTGTAGATCGTCGAGTATTTCTCTAGCGAGTTCATTTAATATTCGCCTTTCTTCTGTGTAAGTACCATTTTGATTAATGAACGAAACTAATATCTGCTAACCTAACCTTACCTAACCTATCTCTCTTCTTTCATCCACCCATTTACTTTCAAGTTTCATGTTTTAATTCAGAATTTTTGTATCCACAGATACTTAAATTATTTCTAGAAGGTAGCACTCAGTAGCTATCTTTTATGGTTCTACAATCTTTTGCTGCCACCCCCCCCCCCCTCTCCCTTTCTCTCACTTTCAACTAGTTTCTATCCTTTACAACTGGCGCGCCAGTTACTGTGAAGTCATGCTTTCGTTCTCTTGCTGACTTGTTTCAGCGCGTTCTACTTCCCTCTCTTTGTCTACCATTATATTGCCTGCGCGCGCATTTCTCCTCGCTTCACTTGACTACGGCTTGTTGTTTGAGCATTTTTTCACTATTGGCAGCCATTTTCTTGCCGTTAATACGCAACTCCTGGTACATCAAGAAAATGCCTCCCTTGTGAATTCGCATTCGCGCGCTTTCTTAACTTCCTTTTAAAACGGCTCAAGGTAAGTCTTTAACATAAAACAAGCCGCCGTTAACTCTATCTTTTTAGATTGTTATTTCTCCAGAAAGCACTGTGGAGAAAGAGTCAGAGAATTTCAGTTTTGATTCTTGAAATTTTATAATCGAACCATTTGCAAGATCACTTGCTTACCTTCTGTGATTTTAGCTGGATGCTCCTCTGGTGTTTTTTTATCTTGATTTTCCATTGTTCTATGAAGAGATCAACCATGTGTTGCTCTTTGTGCAACTTTCTGCTCTCCACGAACTACTGGAGTTGATTTCACATGCAGTTGATCACACACACCAAAATTCACGATTATTTACTCACTCGAATGGTATCGACTCGCGCAGATGCCAGCGTTGCTTGGCCCATAACCTGTTACGGTTTAAATTAAAGGGGAAGGCTAATGAAATCTCTCGCAACATGGAGAGGGCCAAATCTAGAGAAGAGGCGCTAGGTAGGCGAGCGTGTGAATGCATCAACTTAACAATTGTGCAATAGGTTAATTTTTGCTTGTAAGACAGCTCGGGAGTAAGCAAACACGATCATATCGTGAGCATACGCAAGTATGATAACATCACATAAATTATCTATAGAAATTCTATGCAGGCCACGATTTCTCAAATACTCTTCTAAATCCTATATGAAAAGCGCAAAAATCAGAGGACTAAGGATCTCTCCTTGAAGCACTCCACATGTTACCCGAACGGACGAAGTCAAACCACCGTGAGTTCGGATAGATACGTTAGCGTTATCAAATAGATTTTTTATAATACGTATCATTTTAATGCTTACGCCTATCCTCAAAAGTTTGCGTCATAGATGACAGCGATTAATTGAATAAAACGCTTTCTTTAAATCTATATAAAAAACAAACACTTTGCTCTTCGGGATAGAAAGTGAATTTGGATAATAAATTGAGGGTGGAAATATGGTCTATACAACTTCTTCCAGGCCTGAAAACAGCCTGATTTCCTGGAAGAATGTTAATTCCGTTAACCCACGCAGTCAACTTTGTCAAGTGGATCTGAAAGAAAATCTGAGCAATAGTATTTACTAGGGGAATGCCCTTGTAATTAGAAAGATCAGATTTATTGCCTTCTTTATGCAACATAAATGTATGTATATTAGCCCAGCTGGATGCGACTCTCTCATCAACCCTCATCCCGCCGAAGAGGCTTACCAAGTACTGTACCAAATTTCCCGGGAGAGTTTTGGAGAATTCATTAGGAATACCATCCTCGCCCGGTGCTTTATTGCATCCACCTCGATTTAGAGTGATGTAATATCGCCAGAAATTTTGGAGGTCGGAAAACCCTCGCCATAAGCGATCGAAACTGTTGGGAAATTCATCCAGAAAACTCGATATGGTACACGAGTGGAATCTTCTGGAAAGTGGGGCCTGAACCTCGAATAAGAGTGATGTAATATCGACAGAAGTTTTCCAGGTCGGAAAACCTTCGCAAGAAGCGATCGAAAGTGTCGGAAAATTCATCGGAAAAACCTCATCTGGTACACGCGCAAAACTTTTTTCACAAGATTTTTGAGGTCTTAACTAAGAGTAATGTGATAACCCCAGAAGTTTTTCAGGTCGGAATACCTCTGGAAAAAATTAAAGAATATCGAAATTTTTGTGAAATAAAAAATGTTTGCGTTCGGCTTAATCCAAGATTATTTTTGATTACCCCATTCAAAATATCAGTTTGCGGTACACCAAATTGAAAGACAAATCATTATGATACGATGAAAACTCGCTGAAATACAATCATTTTTCATCGCGTGCGTGATTTTATGTCGCTTACTCAATTTCTGCCAATTTGAGCCGCCGCACACTGGAGATACATCAATAATTTCGTTCAGAACCACCTACGGGTCGCAAATCTTAACCAAGTCAAACAAAATTAAACCATAAATGTTTTCAATTGAATTAAAAAGATACTGACAGAGACGAATTTTTAAAGATAATTTGCTCAAATATTTTTTCAAAACAAAATATGGTCAAATCAAGTTCTTTCAAAACCTAATTGTATAATCCTTTCGTGAATATAAGATTTCGAATCATGAACAAGATTAGAAATACAACATTTGAAAAGTTTGAGGCATAGCTGATTTTAAATTTGCCATTATTTATGCGAAATAAATTTGTTTAAACAATCTGTTTGTATCAATCATTGCTAGTTTTAATTTTTCTGCAAAAAAAATTCTAAAATATAATTTTACTAAAAAATTTATATCCGGAACAGTATATTTCATAATCAAAATTGTTGGAACAAATTATTATTTTAAGAAAATTTTCAATTTATAACAAATTGTATTTTTAAATAGCAACTACTTTAAAAACTCATTGTCTAAAAACAACTATATTCTTTGTATTGATTGAGATGTTTTGAGGTAATCTGTTTAAATAAATACATGATTTGAAAAACTGATGGATCCAATATTGAAGGTATTTTTTCTATTTGGTCACTTATTCTGTGGATGGTTTTTTTATTTTATAGTATATTAAAATATATATTTTCTATCTTCAATCTGATCATTTTTCGGCAATTTTTTTTACTTCTCAATTTTTGTCTTTGTAATTATTTTATCAACTCTTATATCTAAAACTTATAAATTAGGATCTTGAAACTCAGAGTCATTTTTGTCTTATTCTTTAATAATACATTTTTTGCTGCTTCATCGATTTGAAGTTTTGTATTTTTCATCTTGTATCTCACATGTCATGAAATATAGTCTCAAAGTTAATATGAAGCAATCTTTTGCAGCATACTATGCAATTTTTTCATGGTTTATTACAATATTTATTTTTGTTCCTCCAATGATGAGTCTATAAGATCTAAAAAAATTTGTAAGTTAAGAGTTTATGGGTTTATGTTGTTTCGCATGATTTTTGTAATATACTGTAAATTTAGCAATAATTGTTTACGCTATCTGTTATAACAAATTATTTTTCGTCCATTTTTCCATTTTTTCGTCCGGGAAAACCGGTTGGCATTTCCATATCCGACCTGTGCGAAATGCCAGAAATGACGTTTGGTGATGTACTAACTTCGGGCCCCCGGATTACAAGCTCAAACCTTGTGTACCTTATCGATGCTGTTTTATGTAGCTAGCTCTTAGACTATAAAGAGGCTTCAGTTTTATCATTCGAGATATCACAGTCCAATAATGGTTGTTCATTTACGATCCAGTGAATGCGTAAGGCAACCTCAATCGGACAGAGGGGACAAAAAAATTCTTGCCATGCCTGTAGGCGTACAGTGTTAGTCGAAGGAGACTACACTCTTTGTCATCCCAAGGTTTTTTCCCTGGAGTACGCCATTTAGGCTTCGCAATTAAATTTAATTCATCGGCAACAGTTAAGATTGTGTCAGGTAAATTATCATTCAGGTCATTAATGTCACCATTGCAGAATTCAGAATTCTTAGAAAGAGACATTTTGTGCATATAGTCATGTTCAAGATTTGCATTCCAGATCATTCTATCATAAAAAAAAATTCTCTATTTACACTTATATCCGTCTGAATGGAATATGAAATGTCGACGAGAACTTGGAGAAGTTCAGATATCGTAGGTAATTGCAGAATTCCAAAGTTAGAAATCAGGTATATTGATCCAATGTTACACGCCACTAGATCATTGACGCTCATACCCTGGGAACCAAGAAAAGTGTGATGGGCCGGAAAATCTTTCAACAATCACCCTCTCAATACCATTAAAAAATGGTTCAATACGAGCATTAAAATCACCTCCCAAAAACATTGATAAATTTGGGCAACCGAAAATGAGCTCGGAAAGAGCCTCCTCAAAAGTCTGCTCAAAAAGCCTAATATCCATCGATGGTTTGAAGTGAACATTCCCTACAATAAATTGAAACGCCCTCCGCCAACATTTACCAAAAATACATGTGGATGAAATCATTAAAATCTCAAACTTGAAGACAGATTTATTCATAAAAATTGCTAAACCCCCACTCGTGCGACCGACTTTGGCAGAAATTTGGAAAGGCCATGGACATTCCAAACTAAAATGCGAAGATCGATACCTCCAGGAGCTTGACTTAAGACTCCTGCTTAACGGCATTCTTTTCTGCTGCATGTTGCTAAGCTTTACCAGGCTAAGCAAGTTTTCGGCTTCTGGATTGAGAACTTGCTGATTTCGAAGCGTTTTTACCCAAAAAGAAGTCCAAAGAGCTGTTTGAACCATCCATTTGTCGGAAATTCTCTCATTTTCGGTGATACATAATGATATCTTTTTTTAATTGGCTTATGACCCTGAATATGTTTTTCACGATCAGTCAAGTATGTTGGTTTCAATTCTATACTTTAATTAAGAACATAACGCTCGCTTGTGCCAGTGTTGCGTCGCGCGTATCAGGGGGTTCGAGGGCTGAAGCACCATGCCTCTGTACTTCTTGTGTTAGCATGGGTGCTAACGGTTGTAAATTTTTCGCATGACTTGTGAGGAGTTGTTCTAAGAGAGGATACGGTGACACGGAAGCTAAGACGTCGCACGTTAGCAAATCTGTCTCTGTATCTTGCATCTGATTTCGCAGGCTAACCTTCGATACGAATCTCCATTTCTTATCTTGAACATTCTCATTCTTATTTTGTTCAGTAACAATATACACCAGTTACTGTATTTTAGTCAATTTCGCATGTATAGGATATTTTATGTTTGGTAATTCTGATAACCACCAAATCTTTGTTTCATAATCCATCATCAAACCTTATTTTTCTATCATGTCAGTACATATTATTCCTATCGATTTTAGATCTGGTACCAGATGGAAAAACAAGTATTTTTCCGTATGACCTACTTTGATTGGGATTTGAGCCTGGCCTATAATTTTTTATTTTTAAACAATCACGTTAAAAACGGCCTATTTTTCCGCAATTAAAGAATGTGATTTCTCTCCGGGATGTATGATTTGAATTTCGGTTTCTTAATTTCAGCTTCATGGAATCCAGTGAATTTGGGCTTATTCCACCTTCCCTATTTTCCCTATTATTTCTTTAATTTTTACTTTCAAAATTTGTGTCCTGTCCCTTACTGTCTTTCATGTTATCCTTACCATTAAATCTATTATTCTCCTTTTCTGCGTAATATAAAAGCGCTGGTTTTCGCAGGTAATCAATACCATCTCGAAGTTCCTCTATAATTATTATTATTAATTCTGAAGCTGGGATCAGAAAATCTAGAATTTCTATTAGGAAATCTAGTTTCAAATTGCCTGTATTAATTTTTATTTTCACCCTGATTCTGGTTGATATTATTACCGTGATTTTCTTCATCATTTTCAATTCTTTTACTTTCTTCTATATTAGTTTCTTCTGTATCAAGAATTCTTTATTGCAGACCTCTAAGTTTTTATTTTTCTTTCCCATTTCCGTGTCTAATTTTTATTTCTGAAAAATTTAGAAAGGCATTTATTGCGATACAAACCTTGTAATATATCCTGAAGTATTTATATTGTTTTGTCGACGCCCACTCCAAACTTAACGTGGCATCAACTTTCCTAATAATTGCTTGATCTCTGGTATGAATGCGTGCAGGTCCTGACCTTCCTTTTGATTACAAATTTTATTTTATTTCTGAATACCTCCGCTCGAACACACATCTTCAAGATGTATTATAATAAAGAATTACAAATTTTGACAATTATCTTCATCGAACAGAAACCAGCCTAACGCTTTTCACTGAAAAAATTCATCTTGATTCTTCGATACATCCATTTCACTAATTTTATTTCCCCTTCTGCACCTCAATAAACTATCAAGAAAAAGGTTGGACTACCTTCTACATTATTTGTAATTTAATTGGCTAATTTTCCATAATTTGGAATGGAGTTCAGATCATTCTGAAAGATAATGATGTTGCCGGGATTTCTCGTAAGTTTCTTCGTTCGATAATTCCATTATTTTTTTCCTAAATATTCAAATTTGAATATGCTGGATCCCCTACTATTCATTGTCTCTGCAAAGGTCTTGGAAATTAGGGCATTTCATCCCTTTGACCGCTGCGACTATCTTATGTTATTTCTTTTCTTGCACCTGTCGAAGCGTGTCTTTGATAATTGAATTCTTAATCCGTTTTCTCGAAACGAACCGCATTTTTCATGTTTCGGGACTTCTTTCTAGACATGCCGAATTCCGTGTGAGTTATCGATTGTTCCGTCTAATCGTCTATTCTCTCACGAAAGTCTCTTTCATTTCAGTTCATCTGATAGCCTCCAATTTCCTAATGTATTTTTTGTATTTGAAGATAGCAAACCAACCGCATTTCTACGTAAAACTTTAAAACGTCTGTATGTATTGGCGCATTTGCGGTGCCCGCTTGTTCTCTGCCTCTTTATGGTTGTGCCGGTGTATATGTATGAGCTAACCTTTTCTTTATCGCACCTGTAGTGTGTGTTGGTTGCGTCTCTCGCTCAACTACCTCTCTTTTTCTACTTTCTAATAATTCGAAACTCCTATTCATAATAGGAGGATAATTCTGTCTATGCTTTCGTTGAAGTTTGAATTACTTTATGCATTCCAATTTCTATAAGCATTTATTCTTGACACTTCATAATTTTCATCTATTCTATTCTCCGAATTATCTTCTACTGCCCTTTTTCCTTTTTTGGTTTCTAGAGGGTTTACCATTTTCGGAATAATATTCATTTTTTCTGATCTTAGATTGATATGTGAATTCCTATATCTTTTTGATTCTTCTTCCTAGCTCAGTCACAGGTAATTAAAAACTGGCACGTCCACTCTCGCTTTTCTGATTCAGTGAGATGCTTAATCTACCTGGGTAGTGCACTAATCCACTAGAGTCGGGCTAACCCGTGAAATTATGACATGTAATTATTACTTTTCACGCCGATTTCTGAGGATTGGCATCGCTTGGCAATTCTTTGAAATTTTTTTCTTGGTTTTAATTAATTTTAAATTTTGGAACGATCTATGTTTTTCATGTCTTATTCACTCTTCATTTGTATAATCGGGCTTTCCCAAGTACATACATACATTTGTTGTCAGGTTCGGGTTTTTTTTGTTGTCGGCGGTCAGGCGTCAAATGGCTTTGCCTTCTCAACGTTTTGGTGGATATCTATACAATCTATCTGCAATTCTGGAAAATATTATATGAACATATGCAATTTTGACTCATCGTGAATCAGGAAGAGAAATCCAACCTTTATAAACATCAACAATTCAATATCATTTCAATTCCTACTGCCAGAATAAAAATTTTCAATAGCACACATTTATGAAAACTTTCAAATACTGAGTAGAGGAGACGGTGAAGGGTTAGGGTTAAAGCCGACAGCGCTGTCTTCATCTATTCTAGCCTACTAGTGACTGTTTGCCCCACTCTACTCCTCTTAACGGATCTATGAGTATAATATCTTTGCCTAGAGAGGGCTATGCCAAGGTAGCCTTACCCTAACCCTTTCCTCCCTCAAAACTCTGCCCCTCACGAATGTTCCTCTAACGTTGAATCAACATTGATTCCGTTTTTGATTACTTTCTCCTTAAGGTGTACGTACGGATATCCAACTTTGAGGAGTTGTTTCTCATAAAATCTCCCAGATGTTGGATGTTGCTGATAGTCCGTAAGCTCGTATGTCACTGGATTCGTAAGTTCGACACAATACATAGTGAATATCTCTGTTGTTAAGTTTAGAACATATCCTTTTTTGAAGACATGCTTGTGCGCACTGACTCTAACTCTGCTACCAACTTCAAACTTTAGCCTTCTCTGAAGCATATTTAGTAATTTTTTAAACGTTGCATCAGCTCCTCTTGATCTTCAGTAGTGATTTCTTTTTGCTTCATACCAATCGATCGATGTTCGGTATTGTTGCTAATACGCACGCAAAGTAGAATATAAATTTCAGTTCCGCTATAAGATATTACAACTTTAGCATAGAACAGGCCCAGCGCACGAAACCAGGGCCAGGCAGCACGTAGCGTGAGGAAAGAGTACAACTCTAATCAGGAAGACGAACCACGGGGCATGGAACCACCAATAACAGGCACCACTGAACCTCACCAAGAACTGCCAGACAGTCGAGGGAAGCGAAAGGCAATGAGGGCGCACGTGACACTAGTCTCACCACTTGGTGAGACCAGTGGATCCTCCAGATCCTTGGAATTCTCTGCCGAAATCTTCCAGCTTGTCAAGCACGACTAGGTTTTTTTCCTCGCATCGTGCCCGATTCAGACCGCTAGCGTGAAATAGGCTCTTCCCAGTCACCGAATAAGCTTGTATTTTTTCCCCCATCGCGGCCTATGTTTTTACCTTATTTGAAGAGTCGGTATTCAACATTTGTTCATCCCTTTTTTTTGTTCTTTCTTTTCACGTCGCCTCTCCCGTGATCGCTATTCTGTCCTGCTGTGCCACAGATAAATTCTTTGCGTCGATGGATGGGAGTAGGCGCATTACAGACTTGTATCATCCTTCTCTATATTCCTTAAATCAAAGCTTCGGATATTTGTTTATTTTGTTCAAATAGTGTGAGTACTCTAGGAGCTGCGTTTTTCGCGGAATCAAAAACGAGTTGGAAACGAGCAAAAAGTTAATTGTGCTCATTTTGAATAGAATATTCGTTCTAAAGCAAAAAGTTGTACTAGTCCACGAGATGATCACTTTTTGTATGAGCATTTTTATGATTATACTTATCAATATTGAGATAAAGTTGATTGGAGAAATATAAAAATTCAGTGCCAAAAGGAAAAGCTGTTTTTCTTGAAAAAGAGCAATTTAATCGAAAATTTTCAAGAGATAGAAGATATGTGTTTCTAGGTGTACTTTAACTTTGATTTGAAAAATGTTATTGGAATGTTTAAATTGACGAAGTTAATAAAAAATTTCATTCGCAAATACTTTGACGTGCTATATCTTTAGTAATTTTGAATGAAACATTGTAAAAATTGGTGAATTCTAAGTGTATATGTTTATGGAAAAATGGGCATAAGCTATATGTTCAGATAAAATAATAACTGTTTCCTCTATAAAGCATAATATACAGAGTCTTGTTTTTAGCTTCTAATAATCGCATAGACCTAAAATAAAGATGTAAAATTTAAATAAAAATTTAATTATAGAATGGTCTGTTTTAAAATTCCTTTCACTGATTTCTGTTTAGTTTTCAAAGTTTATTTTTATGGTTAAAATGTAATTGATCTTCATGGGGCCAAAAAGGATAGTTTTTCAGGATCGGAACAGGCTGTCCATAAACCATCCCAAATTTTTTATACGCCATAGGCGTAAACTTGCCAGCCGTCCGAGGGACCGCAACCTTCCATGTTTGAGGAACCGTGAGCGGAAAAAAAATTGATACTGCGTTAGCAGAGCAGATGACTAAGGAAGCGCACGTCGCCGCCCGGTATTGGGTCAGTGTGACCCCGCCTCCTACAATCCGCGTCGCGATGGATACATCGCCACACCAGTGTTTGCCAGAACGAATTGTCTTACGACAGCAAGCTCACTGGGCTCGGGCGGCCAATTCGCCAAATTTCCGGAACTGCCAGAACCTGCATACTGGCGTGTTCTTGTTTTTACCCTCAAGCGAAAGGGACTCGCTTGAATGGCACATGCGGGAAAGGACAATCCGGGAAAATTGCTTCAGCCCAAAGCACCCCCGGGAATATTCCGCGTCGGCCACTACGTGTGTACTGCGACCCGTCGACTCTGACATATCGGAACGGAGCCCCTCTGCTACGAAAACCCTCGCCGGAATTGATTCGTTCCTGCGCGGAGAATCGTATATAATGATTATTTGTCTTGCTGTATGTTCGGTAATCTCACGAAAGTCATTTTTTTATTGCCTAACTAGATCCAAGACTACGGAAGACCAAAAAAGCACCATGTGCCCGAAAAATGCGATAATTGTTCATCTCTTCTGAATGTATTGTTGATCGACAGTCCATTATTGTTAAAGACTGATAGTGTAGTAGTTTTAAGGAGTTATTTGTAGTAAAACGATCCCCATCTTTCCTCTAAGAGTTCAATACAACTCATGCTTGCGCATACAAAACAATCTTTCCATTTCTCACTTGCCTCTCGAGCTTCTTCATAATCATGTCCTTACATCGGAGACCTACGGGGAAAAACAGCTTCCACTATGGCCGAGACTCATCTTCCAACCTCCGATTGGAATGGCAGCTCAGGGATAATGAGAGACTAATCAGCGACAACTCCTCCCCCTGGGGACAACCCCCATCTGGGGAGGGCGAAGCTTCTTACAACCTTCTAGCAGTATAGATTGCACTGCTGGAGTGACATCTGATCCGCTCTTGCTTTTTAAGTGGAGGAACAGGTGGACTTAAAGAAAATGTCTCAAACGATCAGTACAAACTAGTAGCCATTTTTCTCATGGGTATAGGTCAGCATTAAACCCAAATCTGCGTGCTAAGTCTCATCTACACCACGCATTTGCATGCGACGGCTCGGATAGTTCTTCCTGGCAGGCTTATGAAAATCTGTGACTACTGCAATTTTTCCGTTACCTATTCTCGAGTGCGTCTAATCAAGCATTGAACTGGGCAACTAGGTCAATGCTGGAGACTGACAAATCTTGTTGGGCTGTTTGGCGTCGCTAACGTTACAAACCCACTTGTCGTCTACGGCATAATGACCATTGGAGGTAATCTTGATTCTAATAGTAGATGGTCCACAGCTTGATCCAACCATCCAATCCAGGAATCGTTGGAACACGTCAATATTCATCGCGATAATGACGACATTTATGCTTCTACTATATGTTTCCAGCTTTCCACTGTCCCTCAATTTGGACGTAATTTGGTTCAAATCGGAAATAATGTTTAATACGGTCACATTGACCTCATTTAAAACTCAAAGTATTGATGTTTGTTAGTCCTTTCAGAGATGGACTTTACACACGTCGCTCGGCCTAATCCAAAATATTGCTCGCAGTGATGCTTTTTGATACTGAATTTCTGCAGACGTTGTTGGGTTGAATTTAACTAGGAGTATCGAGTCACGACATGACACAGGTCAGATTTTTTATAAATTCTTATGCAGAGAAAATCATCGGAGTCAAGAAAGAAATTTCTAGAAGCTTTGAGGCATTGAATTTTCAAAATGTGTCAAGGACATCACTTCTCATATTTTGATCGAGTTCAAATAGTGAACCTATATCAATAATCCAGGATCCATTGCTCTCAGTCCTGTCTCATTTTTAAATGTACGACTATCATTAATAAATATAGGTCACTACACAATTATCACACATAAGACACGTCCATTGTTCGATTCAACAAAAAAAGGTGGGACGGGCACTTGATTGGCAGGTCTCAGTTCGGGGCATCTCAATTTTCCAATGGAAGTGCGAAATCGCTCTAGGAGATACATATTTTAAACATTCACTGAATTACCGACATTTTACGGAATTCACACTGTAATTGGACGGAAGGGGCGGGCGCATAGAGTGTCAAGACTGGAAATCTTAACACTTCGATAAAGGAGGGGGGGGGGGCATACAGTGAGTCAAGGCCTATCATCTTAACACTTTCGCGGCATCTCAACATTTCCATAAAACCTAAATCCTCTCGAGAGAAATGCATTTCATAAATGACTACAACTCTATTCGAATTCCCTCGAATTTACATTGAAACTCTAAGGGGGGGGGGCATGGGAGAACTGTCCATGGTAACACGGCCCTCGACTGGGACTTGGCTCCATATCCACGAAACCTAATTTTCAAATGAGTAATTTCACAAAATGAATCCGTCTCAATAAAGCACTAAAGAAGCATTAATATCATTGGTAAAAGAGGGCCCAGTTATAGAGTTTCCACCTTGGCCACGTATTGCGCCATTTTTAACGTAGAATCTCAAGTCTAATTCTTCCAAACCGAACAACAATTTTCGGTCACGTTTCAAGCGAGGTTACTTTAACTTTTAGCAAACGTGAAGATTTTAGCAACGCGAAAAAGAACCTGACTCGTCTATAAATATTATTTTAATCGGCTAGTGAATCCGACGCCTAAAAGTTGGTGGTTGCAA
>WSXT02209194.1:0-17923 GCA_011762715.2 Neuroterus valhalla
CGATCCTTTTCCGAGTCTCGGCGAACTCAACGCTGGCAGATGACAATGGAAAGGGTCGAATGAGCCTTCAGGTAGTTGGTGGTACCCTGAGATGATCTTAAGCCAAAAACTCTGAATGAAAAAAAGTTTCACCTTGTGTTTATCTACAAGCGTGTATTTTTTTTAATTTAACTTTTTTAAATTTCGATATCACAAGGCGTTTGGACAATACCTTTAAGCGTTTTCGAGCGCTCGGACCCTTTTCGTTTCCGGCCACTTAATTGTTTTCTTTTATCGTTAATGCCCCAACAACTCAGAAAAAATTGGTAAAAAGAACAAGTGTGATAAGAATATATTGGTGTTTTGGCCACCCTTCTGATAACCGATACTGTATTACGTGCATAAACATTCTGTCAAAGGTATATCTAACCGATGTTAATCATGCCTGACTCTAATTTCGCGCAGGGTTATCACCACATTGGTAGAGATCGAAAATACGAATGTTATACGCAGTTTATGTGTGCAAACTTATATTTTATTATTCCAGAATCCCGGTGCTGACAGATGGCGACCAATGGCCATCTCGAATCCGTCCACACGGCTACGTGTAGCACGCTCCATGCCGCACTGGGTATTGGTACAGTATATATTTGTTTAATTTCAAAATTTTTAAAGAGAAATTATAAACAAGAATATATTTATGTTTTTTCATCATGGTTTCAACGTTAATTCTTCTCCTCACAACAACTTTATTATAAAAGACGAAACATGCATTTCAGGCACAACAACAGCGAGACACAGACCAATCATCGAAGGCACCTCCACCGCCGCCAAAAATTCCGCCGCCTTCTCTTTCTGGAGACTGTGGGGATCCTGACTATGAAGTTATTGAATTTCCACCCCGGCCGCAAAACAATAATGCCACCCCGAAGAAAGTTACCCCCAATAATCAGATGAACAGAGGCAACACTTCTGGTACCTCCATATTTGGAAAATGCGCCTTATGTGGTACTGACAATGTATCAATAAGATGTGACTTCTGCAAAGAAAACTACTGTGACGCCTGTGATGAGATGAATCACAAGCACCCTAAGAGAAAAACACACAGGCGACGAAAACTTGTGGCAGATACAGCGGGTAAAGTTAAACCCCCACTTCCACCCAAGGGGGAAAATATGATGAATCCACCGCCTATTCCACCACCAAGACGAAATCGTAGAAACACTCAGGTAGGGTGTGCAGTGATCTGAACCCTTTAGATTATTATTAGATACTTTGTGAATATCCTTATCCAAAATTATTTATTCATCATCTTTGCAATATATCATAATATTTATTTATTTATTTATCTATTCTGTAACATATAATTAGATTGCTCGATTAGGTAACGATCAAAAAACTTTGATTGTATTCTTAATAGAAGTTGTGATGAATAGAATATTATTATGAGCGGGGTGTCTTTCGAACAGTATTACGCAATCAAATAGCAAACAGCCGGCATAAAAAAAATCTCAGTTTTGGAAGTATTCAATTTTCTAAAAAGTATGTAGGCACTTTTTGAATCATCAATGAGTTTACTATATACGCGATTTTTCAATAGATTTCGATTTCGGTTTCCCTAATTCGAGAGGAATAAATTTCTGCCTAATGCAGCATTTGATATCGATTTGAATAGAAACATATGTTATAAGATTTACTTTATAAAATGAGAAAGCTGTTCGGCATAAGCTACTTTTAGTTTATACTGATTCGTGTATCAATTATTATATTATTTACAGTCAATTATTTCAAAAATAATATGACTAATTTACGAAAAGTTAATGAGTCAAAGTAGTTCAGAAAAAGATGAGAAATTGTGTGGAAGTCGTCATTGTACATTTTGAAATTTACAAACATTTTTACGAACAATTTTTTCTTTTAACCGCTTTCGGGAAATATTTCGACATTGCTGCACAAAAGGAAGTATCTGTTAAAAGATTTTTTCTTGTCTCCAGACAGAAAATAAGATGTTTCATATACCTTCAATGCGGTTTTGATCCTGAAACCATCACATACACTAAAAGACTTCAGAGTTATTTTTCATTATTATAATTTTTTTCTGTTCTCAGAGAACTGACCAAAATTTGATTAATTTTCAGATTCCGGAAACGTCATGTATTTTCACAATATAATAGAAACTATACTTATTTCCTTCAAATTTGTTTTAAATATGGAGGTTACAGATTTGCTACAAAACCGAAGAACGTAATATAATTATGATTTTCTCAGACAGTATCTATAATTTAATGTGTATATATATATATGTCAGTTCTTTATTGAAAACTGCATCATGTGGTTAAGAAATGTGCTTATAAGGACAAAAAAAGTTTAAATAGTTAATTTTATTAACATTTCGAATATGTAAAACTATAGCGAAACTTCAAAGAAACGCAAAACTGGAATTGATTCAAAACTTGTCTATATATTAGATATCATTTTCATACAGTAGACAAAACATACAAATAAGCTGAGAAATTATCAAAAAGTTTCCGATTGAAGAACTTTAGGTTTTCACCTTCACCTGGAAGACCTACTTATATGCAAAAAAAATTTCCCCACCCGCAACAAAAGCTACAGACGGAACTTATAAACTATCCTCCTTTTCCTTGGTGAAAACTTTGAATAGAAATTTATCTCGAACCATTTAAACTCTTTCACGTCATTCTGAAATCCGTATTTTATCCCAACTGAATCGTTTTTAATCTTTTCCTATAATTGGATCGATTTCAAATTCAATCCAAATTAATCGGACACCCATTTGAAAGAAACATTCAATCCTCACCGATTCGAATCAATCCAAGTCTCAACCTGCGCGACTCTCAATCCTTTTCCATCCGTAGACCAACTGGTTTTATCCAAACTGAACCAAAACTAGCAAGGACCCACTTTGTCTTGTTCCTCATCAAAAACTATTCAAAAAGACCAACTTTCAGAACCTAAAAGTCATTTTTCGTCCCTACAGACCGTATAATGTGATCTCTATTTATTTGCCGATACCTCGGTCAATTTTTTAGCTAGGAAATTCCCTTTTTTCAAATTGTAGAGTTTTACATGCCCTACAAAATTGATTCATCTTGAAAAATTTTGGCGCGAAATTCAAATTTTTGCAGCTCTTCAAGAATAAAAATAAAAACTCCAAAACCGCCAATCGGCTCAACGCTAGAAGAAATATACATTAATTTTGTCATCCCACAAATATATGTGGATTTTTTCAGATATTGAGAGTTGGTGGAACGCACCAAAAAAAAATAACAACCGCATTTCCACATATTTTCGACCATTACCAAAGTTCCAGAATCTCGATAGCTATACTTTACAACGTTCAAACACCTTCTTTTGTTATATTGTGCATTTGAAGAAGAACAACATAGTTTTCACCACCATTGAACATTTTTTCTGGCAATAAAAAGTGCCAAAAGCCGATAAAAACATTAATTTTTCGGAATTTTGACCGTCAATGAAGCTCTACATACTTTAAATCATCTTTTCGTCATTCTATTATCTAATTTCATTTTATGTGGCTCGTATTTTTATAATGATGGAGAAAATGAAGTTACTTTATGTCAAATAATCTTTTTACCCATAAAAAACGTTAAGAATCGGGTAGGAACCCTTTTTTGGGCTTTCGACTACGTTCAAGTCCCTCACACTTTCCAGAGCGGATTCCTGATTTTTCAAATACTTTTTTATGCCTTAATTCTACAATATTGCGTTATTTAAATCAATTCTGTTTATATAACCAATAAAAGTCAGAATATCGATCGTGTTTTACGAGTTTGAATGACGTAAGTAAACTTTACAAGTTTTCAAAATCTGCCATTGCATTCCTCAAATTGAATTTATTCATAATTAAAATCATTCTTTGGAAAACCCATTTGCACCTTGAATATTATGAATTTATCATTTTACAAATATTCTATGTCATTTACTGTGTGGCTCATGATCGACACCTTTCTCGAATTATTCGACCTGCAGAGCATCTCACACAGATTTTTGAACGAGAGGAGGCTGTTCCCCTTATTAAAGAAGACAGCGATGAAGATTAATGGGTGTCTCACAATCATAGGTTATCGAAATAAATTACACTAAAATAATAGTACTTCTTATCTTCTTAATGTAAAATAGAATCAAAAAGTTAAACAAAAGAATCTCTATATCAATATGAATATAACTCAAACTTAACTGTTGAAAAAACTGTAGTAAAAAAAAAGTAGAGCGGTCGCGGGACTGCCGACAGAAGCTGTGCTGTTTCGCTTTGAAAGAAAATCATAAATTTGATTTTTATTTCATTCATCGATTGGAAGAGAACAGCTATCCTCTCACTTTATGCATACATGCACGCCAGTATAAGAAATATTGTAGTAGCAAGTATAAAGTTGATCGCAATTGGAGATTCAAATTCCAAAGAAGTTAAATTATTAAAGTTTGTCAGTTTCAAGTCTTATATGTATACATGAACTTTCAGACGAATCACTGTCAGACCTATTTATTATAAATGCCTTTACACGCGCGCAACGTGTAAGTCCGTGTCGCAGAGTCTACTGTACATAAATACTACACCGGCCTTCGGAACGGGAGGGAGGGAGAAAGAGAGAGAGAGGGAGAGAGAGAGGGAGGGGGAGGGAGAGAGGAAGGGAGAGATAGCTGCGTTGGTGCCATGCATGTCGCATCTATGGCATGTCGCATTTTTCGTGTCGTGACGTTCCCGTTTTTCACAGTTAGGTCGCCTCGCTCAGAGTACATGTATACCCTCCCAAAAGAAGCAAAGCTTCAAAAATTATTTGACATAAAGAAACTTCATTTTCCCTATTATAATGAAAAATACCAGCTACATAAAATGAAATCAAATAATACAATAACGAAAAGATGATTTGAAGTATGTAGAGCTTGGTAGACGGTCAAAATTCTAAAAAATTCAAGTTTTTATTGGCTTCTGACACTTTTTACTTTCAGAAAAAATGTTCAATGGTAGTGTGAACTATTTTGTTCTTCAAACTGCACAATATAACAAAAAAAGGTGTTTGAACGTAGAAAAATATAGCTAGCGAGATTCTGGAACCTCGTTTATGGTCAAAAATATGTGAAAATGCGATTATATCTTTTGGTGCGTTCCACCAACTTTAAATGTCTGAAAAAATCCACAAATATTTATGGAATGCCAAAAAACAATATATATTTTTTCCAGTATTGAGTCGATCGGCGTTTTTGAAAAAGAAAAGAATTTTCTAGCTCAAAAACTGACCGAGATATCGGCAAATAACTGCAAATCACATTATACGAATAACACACAAACGTTTTGCAAACGTTTTTATAAAGTTTTCTGTCAAACCAAGAACGTTTGGAAATTTTGGTACGAAAAACGTTCTCAGAACGTTTGATACGTCTCAAAAACGTTTGAGCAATAAAATTTTGAGTGACTACAAATTCAACACGTATTTCAAACGTTTTCAAAACGGTTAGAAGAAATTTGGTAATCGTTCAAAAGAAGTTTGAGGAACGTTTGAGAAGTAACATTTCGAACGATCAAAACTACGACCGTATTCCAAACGTTTGTAAAACGTTTGATCGACAAATTTATACGATAGATGACGTGGTCTTCCTCGCAAGAGGCAGAAAAGTATGGTGATTACAATATAATGCAGGGACGAAAAATGACTTTTTGATTCTGAAAATTGGTCTCTCCGGATAGTCTTTGATGAGGAACATGATGATGTAATCAGTTTTTCATATGCCGCAGGGGAATTTTTGACCATGTTATCCGGCTAGACCCTTTAATTCGAAGATTCCAAAACTATCAAAATTTTTCATTCCAATTGATCTCCCCGAATGAATCTTTCCTCAATCTTTGTCCCCTTTGGAGTTGAACCGAATGAATAAAACTGGATCTGACACCGATCTCCAACAAATTTTCAATCTCTCTCAACATTTGAAAAATAGAATGTTTAGATGCAAAACAAAGCATGCGAGCATGAAGTAAGCTAGTTTAGAGCAAAGTTTACACACTTTATCAAAGGTTACTACAAACTATAGAGAAGTTTCCGAAATTACAGGTTTCTTCAGTAAATTTCGATACTTTTCGGTAATTTATGGTAACAATCGGTTAATTTCTTAAGTCTTGCCGCTCACGTTGGATGAATAATCCTTGATTGACCTCAGATAAGTTATCGGTTCTACATTAAATTATCTCGAAACGGAACTGATTGCTCAAATACGAATTTCGGAGTGAAACGAATCAAAAGGATGGAATTTGTTTCCTTTAAAACTTCCGTCAGGCGTGCTATTATTCTGCTTGAGATTTTCTTGAAGAGGCTGCAGCGTACACAAAATAATAGAAATCCAAATGTTAATTTATAAATTGAAGGAAAGAATTATTATATTTCGACTTCAAAATAGGAATATATGTGCAATCAGCCTTAGAAAGTTATATTCTTTGATTAAGCTGTGATAAAAATTACTTGATAAGCATGTAGGTTAAAAATCAAGATTCCCTAGTTTACGTATTCACACCACAGCTTCATTAATAACTACAAAAGCACAATATGCAAAAAATATAACATATTTTATTTGAGAAGGAGAAATTTTCACACCGAGGCCACCATATCATGTAATTAGAGAACAAGTGTACTTTAGAAACCGTTCAACGTTTGAATCAACACGACGGTTTTACACATGATACATATGTTTATAGATATAATTGTAAATACTGTGCTATTAATATATTATGATGCTACAAAACTATCTGCCGTATTCACTGAATCCCCTTCTTACGTACATGTTTTCATTGCAATAGCGAGAGAAACACGGCATGGGAAATTCAAAATTTTCTTGAAAATTATGAGCATGTGAAATTAACATGAATTTCAATGTTTATGGGAAAGTGAATATGGCAGAATTTCGAGCTATTTGATATCCAACTTACTATAGTTTCCCATACCGTTGTCATCTTTTTGATCTGTTGAAGTATCAGGTGAAACACAAAATTCGAGATGACCCGAATAACACACAAACGTTTTGCAAACGTTTTTATAACTTTTTCTGGCAAACCAAGAAAGTTTGGAATTTTTGGTAGGAAAAACGTTTTGAAAACTTTGGATTCTTCCGCTAATTTTTGAGACTCAAGTGAGCAAAACTTTCCAAAAACGTTTCCAAAACGTTTGACCAATAGAATTTTGAGTGACTACAAATTCAACACGTATTTCAAACGTTTAAAAGAAATTTGGTAAACGTTCAAAAGAAGTTTGAGAAACGTTTGAGAAGTAAAATTTTGAACGATCAAAATTAGGACCTTATTCCAATGTTTTGTAAGCGTTTGGAAAACGTTTGATCAGCAAATTTATTCGATAGATAGCGTGACCTTTCTCACAAGTGGCAGAAAACTATGGTGATTACAATATATACGACTTTCAAACATATGCTTATAAAGAAAGACACGGAAAAGTTATCATTAGAAATTAGGGTATGATCTAAATACCAATAAAAGTATATGTGAGCTACCAAAAAAAAATTTCTTATTCAATCAAAAGTTCTTCAAAACTTCTCAAAACGCTCTTCAAACCTTCTTAAAACGTTTTCAAAACGTTTATGAAAAGTTTTATTCAATCAAAGTATAAAAAATGTGCGGAAGTACCCAACGTTTCAAAAACGTTTTTTTCGACAAAATTAACAAACGTTTAAACGTTTGACAGAAAACGTTCGCAAGACATTTGCAATACGTTCGGTGTTATCCGGGAAGCAATCTTCCAAACTTCATCAAAGTATTCACAGTACATGTAACATTTGTGGACACTAAGAAAAAATAATTTATTCACATTTTACTTGTATTTTTCTCAGGAAGCGTAAAAAAACTTTTCGTTCCAGTTCAAACTTATTGCTATTTTCTATTTTCAATAGAAAGTACATCCAAAATATTCATAAGAAGCATAATTAGTTTCCAATCGCTTAATTTTTTTTGTTGATGCATACTACATCCTTTGAGCTTCTCTTCCTCTAATCTATGCTTTTTGTGGAGTAGCCTTATAGTTATTGTAGAAAACTTGCTGAAACGCTTGGAAATCAATGGTTTGCGAAAGCAATAAATTTCAAGTTTCGCGTCTAGGTAAACACGATATTAAACCAAGGCGCTGCTAACTTCCCCTCGATTGATAAAGCGGGAACTTTGAAAAGGAACACTATCAATGCGACAAGACCATTGCCATCGATTCCAGATTCTCAATTGAAAGGTACTCGATCGACGCAATCTTTGCATACAAATTCCACTGAAACTTCGGCTCCACCTGGTACAGACAAGATGTCAACACTACAGGTATGTTACATCCGTCATCCATGGAAGTGATATCAAAACAACCACTGAATCGTGAAATAAGCACCTTGTTCCTGCAGAGTAATGTAAGTTCAATAGAAGTTTTCATATTATTTTTAGGAGAGGTACCGAAGATATCAGGAGGCAATGAGAGCTCAAGATGCAAATAGACGAAGACCTTCTTCTTTAGACGCGCCAAGAGATGCTCTGAGTCTTAAACCTATTAGCAGCAATGCAAGACATAGTTTAACATCTTCACCATCCCTACCAGCAAGAAATATTATTCAATCAGCTAGTGTCTGCGATCTATCAGCTCCTATCAGGTGGAATCCTGAAATGCACCAAGTAAGGATCTCTTTTTGCGCAGAAAACATCAATCAATACATTCTCAAAACCTGAATTTCTCTTGTAGGCACAATCGTTAGCACATCTAGGAGCTCCAGTGATCTGGTACCCGACAGGTAATCCTTGGGAACCGGGATTTGGAGGTTCCACTATGAGCCTCAATCATCCACCCATGTGGGGATACCCTATGGGTTATCCTCAACCTCAAATGTTACCACCTCACTACCCTGGGACTCTCTCGCGACCTCACAGTCCTGCGAGAAGTATCAAATCCAGCAGGAGGTCAAGGGCAGCCTCTCCTTCACCTAGCTTGAAATCTAGAAAATCAACAGCATCCAGATCAAGAAGAAGGAGGTCACCTGGTTCACCTTCCGATGCCAGTTCGGAAAATTCCGACGAGTCTGACTTCGATGATAGGTTATCACGAGTTTCGCGGAGAATGAGGCATGACAGCTTTTCTAGAAGTAAACCAAGAGGATTTCATGATGACGACGGAAACAAATCATCACTTTCCAGGCATCGAAGAGAGTGAGTACTTCCTACAAAATTCACTTTGATAACAATTTGATATCATGGGGGTTATTGATAGATTACGTATAACAATTTTTCTGACCACCCGGCCTCCCCCCCCCCCCCTTCCCTCCATATAACGCGTTTTCCGAATTCGTCGTGTCATTTTTCATGATTGTGTAATATAAAGCTAGCTCCCCCCTCCTTCAAATTTGTAGCGTAATTTACATATGAGCGGCTGGAAATCCTGATGCAGGAACCAGGGATAAGTCATGCCAGCCATTCCAGCCAATATGAAATTGGTTCTTAACTTAACTCAGTAGAGAAACCGAAAAACTGTGGCGCTGATCGCCTTTTGCTGGAATGTTGTGTTTGAGTTTTGAGAAAATTATGGGATATTTGAGAGCCAAAAATCTCGATTGTCTGGAAAGAAATGCCTGGACATAAACGATCCGTTTCATTCATCATGAATCGAGGCAAATGGACACAAATTTAGTTCGCGCTAGACTAATTCGTTTCAACGGATCAGAGAGCATGATTCGGGCGAATTAAAAAATGTCAATTCGCCACTATCCAACCCAATTAGTTTTTTACTGGATATGGGTCTTCCGCTAAACCTTTGAATCCTTAAACCTTACAGAAATTGCAGGATCATGTATTGAGAATTTCTTTTCATTTCATCCAAGTCCTCGATTAGTCCCCGAAAAATTCGAAAGTTTACAATTTTGCATGCTTTGAGGTTGGGTTGGTGTGCAACTCGAAGGTACTGCCAGAGTACTCGGTTATGTCAGAGACCCAAAAACGAATGGTAATGAGGATACAGTGATCAGTTTATGCGTCGAAAAGACTTTTTTTATTGCAAACACATAGTTCAGGCACAAAATCATACACATGTATACTTGATGCAGAGGCGAAAGCCATAGTAATATCGACTTTGTTGTAGCGGACGAAAGACTGAGAGGGCTTGTTAAAAATACAAGGGCTATGAGAGGTTCTGAATGCGGATCAGCAATGCACACTAGCACGATCAAAGGTCGAGAAACAGCTGTTTAGTGTTCCCTACATGTAGCAAGAGCCCGCATTCAGCGAGCCGCCTTTCGCTCCAAACGCGTACCTGCCTACCTTCTCGGGACGCTAAAATGCGTTAGCAAAAATAGCCACAGTGGCTAAGCCGTTCCGAATTCCGATCTTAAATTTTAAAAAAGTATTCTTGAAATGTTATACTTTCGATCAATGAAATGAAGAAAAATCGATTTTTTTATCAATCTATATAGGGATACCCTCTCAAGAATGGAGAGAAGAGAGAAGGAGGGCAGAAGAAATAATAGCGTTATAAGAGGGCTGAATTTGAGAAGTGGCAAAGAACGGAAGGGATTGGAAGCACTGCTATAAGGAATTATAGAGTTTCAGGATAAGGTGGCTAAAGTGAGGGTAGAGGAGAAAAGGGGAATGAAGTAGCGGTGGTGAAGTTGGAGAACTGGCAAGATAAGTTGGCAGTAATGCAAAGTAACAGCAGGATCGAGTATAAGAAGGTAAACATCGATCACCTTCTGACGTGGAAAGAGAGAGAAATTCAAAGACTGCTGAATGACTGAGCTAGAAGGGAGAGGAGTGAAGGGAGAGCGGCGAAGGTAGGATTTTAGAAAATAAAAATAGAGGAGAAACTGCTGGTTTGGGATGTAGAGAAAGAAAAGTTGAGATAATTTCACAGGGACTGATTTCATAGGAAATAGGGGGTTACGGGAACAGCAGGGCGGTGGAGTGATAAAGGTGCTCTTTTGGAATGTAGCTGGGATGAAAAAGAAAGATGAGGACTTTTGGATGTTTGTGCAGGGATCTGATGTTGTTGGACTGGTAGAAACGTGGGTAGAGAGCAAGGAGTGTGGCAGAATAGAACCAAGGCTACCAAGTGGGTTTAGGTGGAGGCTCCAAGAGGCGGTAGGGCGGTAGGGCTAGGTGGAGCTAGTGAGGGGATATTACCGGGGATCAGGGAGGGGTTCGGAGAAGAAATGCACGTTTGTGGTGGGGGGCAGGGGGTGCAAACGAGGGCTGTAAAGTTAGGAGGAGTGACGTGCAAGTTTGGCATGGTGTACAATAGAGATAGGATTGAGAGGATTGAAAGTAGGGTTGAAGAAGTTATAGGCGAGAAAGAGGAGGGAACAGTAATATTGGGGATGAAGGGATTTCAATGCTAGAATGTGGAGGGAAGGGGGTCTACGTGGATGGTGAAAAAAGGACAGGGTTGTTGGTACCAGAAATTATCGCAAGCATGTTCTACATTAAGACGTGGTTGACAGATGCCAATTGTGTGAAGATACGAACGAATCCATCGAGCCCATTATGGATGGCTGTCGCGTAATGACTCAGAGAGAGTACACGCCTAGGCATAATGATGTGGCGGGCATCATACATCAACAACTTGCCCTATAAACCTAGGACTCTTAACAGAGTGGATGCCTCCCTACAGATTTATTCCAGTTCGTGTTCTGGAAAACGAAGATTACATATTATATTGGGATGTTACTATCCAGACGGATCATTATATCCGAGGCTATCGACCAAAGATCGTGGTTTATGAGACGTGAAGTAAAGACGATATGGAGCAATGTGAAACACGCATCCATTTATCATATCGTGATATCGGCTACAGGCAATGTACACGCAAGATGCACTGAACATCACGAACGTCTAGGAGTCAGTTAAGGTGCTGACAGCAGCTCAAAAAGCGGTTTTATTGAACACCTGTCGCATTATCAGGAATTTCGTCGACCATCAGGAAGGTTGCGACAAAAACCTTGTGGAGTAACAGTTGGTAGCTCTTGAAAAGCATCCATAGGTGACGCAAGTTGCCTTCAACAAACTCTGTAGCTGTGTCATGAAAACTTCATTACATGACGAACTACGAAATACACCAATAACTTTATGTTGTGTCTGCCAAACGATTCGATCAACAAATTTTGATCTTTTTTTTTCTTTTCCTTTATTCAAAAGATTAAAGTCGCATTAACTGCAAGGTCATTAGTGACCGTGGCTACAGACATATATTATATGATGGTATACATTATTATTTCAGGCAAGTCAATCAGGGTTATGCCTCAGTACATCGTTCCAAGTACACAGTATAACTGAATTTGGTTTAGAAGACCTATTTCTTCAAGAAAACCTAGAACGTTATCAAATGATTTTGGTTTCGTAAGCATTAAATTGAGACTGTCCGGTAGACGTTTTTATCTTCTATAGTCGAGATAAATTGGACAGTCCACTAACACATGTTTTATGGAGAGGAACACTTCACAATATTCACACTTATTAGGATCACGTTTTGAAATTAAATTGTAATGTGTTAGATGGGTGTGGCCGATTCTCAATCTAGTCGAAGTTACTTGATCTTTCCGTTTCTCTAGGTGAATGATATTTTTTTCGAAGAAATCATTTCTAATTTCATGAAGTTTGGTATTTGATAAAGATTTCCATGAGTTGCTCCATAATACTTTGATGGCAGTATTTCTAGGAGTTCGTAGATCATGAGGCTCAACTAGAGCGGTTTCGTCGGAAACAGGGAGAGTGCAGGCCGACTTAGCTAGGGCGTCAGTTTCTTCGTTGCTCTTAAATCCTGTATGCGAAGGAATCCAGAAAAGGACTACTTTCTCCCCCAGGAGATGGAGTTTTGCTAGAGACTCTTGGATAGTTTGGGTTATATGGTCAAATTTTGTGTGGTTCTTCATAGCTTTGATGGCACTCAGAGAATCCGATAGGATCATGAAACATTTATCTTCAGATTTTTCTATGAATTTTAGGGTTTTTAGAAATGCGTACGTTTCACATCTGAAAATTGGGTAAGCATCTGGCAGTTTGAATTTGAAATTGCTATCAGGAGTAACTATTCCACATCCAGTCCCTGTTTTATACTTTGATTCTTCAGTATAAATTTAAATATAGTTTGGGAAGTTAATTATAAGATTTTCAAAGTTGTCTTTATTTCCGCTGGTTTCGAATTTTTTGTTAGTTCTTGAAGTTTTAAGATAGTTCCCGGTAAGGGAATTTCCCATAGTGGGAAGATGTGAGGTCTTCTTTGTGCAATGGTTGGATATTTATCACGTTCCTCGAATTTCGTTTTATAAAGTCCTTTGAAAATGCTGTTATAGGTAGGATTTTTTGGTGTAGAAGCTAGTTTAACACTATGTAATAGCGTTAGTTTTCTCCTTCTGATAGCCATGGGAGGCTTCCCAGCTTCGCTGAGAATGCTGCTAGCGGGGCTGGAACAGAAGACTCCTAGTGCCAATCTAAGTCCTGCATTTTTTATAGGTGATAATTTTTCTAAGACATACGGTTTTGCAGAATTGTATACTACAGATCAATAATCTAATTTTTACCTCACAAGCGCGTTGAATGACTTTACGAGTAGTCTTTGGTCGGCTCCCCAGTTCCTTTTACCTAGGACTTTTATTGTGTTCAGTCTTCGTTTACATTCGTCTTTGAGTTGATTGATGTAGGGTAACCATGTGAGGTTCCTGTCAAACATCAGACCCATAACTTTGACGGTATTAGTGACGCTCAATTTGTTGTTATCGAGGTGTAGTACTAGGTTCCTGAGCTGAGGTTTACCTTTGGTGAATAGAATGCACATTGTCCTTGTCGTCGAGAATTTGAAACCGGTATTGTTGGACTACTCCTGTAGACAATTTAAGGATTTTTACATTAATTGTTCAGAGGTTTGGAGGTCTTTCCCTTTGCAATAGATCATGACGTCATCTGCGAATATACCATATTTGGCTGGTTTAGGTATATTTTCTGTGACATCATTAAACGTCACAAAAAATAATGTGACACTGAGAACTGATCCCTGAGGGAGTCCATTTTCAAGTTTAACTTTCTTGGACAGCTGGCCATTGACTCTCACTTAAATATACCTGTGTATAAGAAAATTGTGTATAAATTTTAACGTTGGACCTCGTACTTTGTTGTCATGAAGTATTTGTATTATTCGTTTCCGCTGAACCATTTCGTACGCCTTTTCAACATCCAATGAGACTGCGAGCAGATGCTGGTTGATTATAAATGTATCACAAATTTCAGTTTCTAAGTTGATAAGTAGATCAAGGGTGCTTCTATTTTGTCTAAAGTCACTCTGGTACGGATAAAAAAAAATTCTCCCTTTCGAGGAACCACCTGAGTCCCTTATTTACTATTTTTTCCATTAATTTGCACATGATGCAAGTCAGGGCGATGGGTCTGTAGCTTATGGGTTGTCGTCTATTTTTCCCTGGTTTTGGGATGAGGACGATTATAACTTCTCTCCACTTTTCAGAAAAAACTCCTTTCTTTAAAATTCAGTTGAATATCTTAAGGAGATACTCTTGAACTTTAATATAAGGGTTCTTCGGGAATGCGTTCGGTATTTTATCTGGTCCAGGACGACTGTTCTCACGTTGTCTGAGAGTAGAGTTGAGTTCAGTAGTTGAGATTGATGAGTTTATAGGAGAAATGTCATCCGCGTCAAAGTTAATTTCTCCATTGTTACATTCATTTTTGAATTTTATGAACTTTTTGTTATAATTAGAGTCACTGGAATTATTTGCAAAGCAATCTACAATTTCGTTTGCCACTTCAATAGGGTCGGGAGTATAGTATTTTCATCTTTTATCAGCGAAAAAAGGGTAAGTGGGGGGGAGTTCCCTTGAATTTTGTTTATTTTCCTCCATAATGTGGCACTAGGTGCATGGTCTTTCAGGGCCCCTGTAAAAATGGCTTCCATTTCTGGAACCCCTTTTGGAGTGGGAAGGTCAGGGGAGGCCAGTTTCCCGGTTTTGATTTTGGTATATCTGTTGCTAAATGTGTTTCCATGTTAGAAGTTTCTTCTTGAATACGTTTTAGACAGAGTTTGGCGATGTGTCCAACTTGTTTGCATAGGAAGAATTTAAGGGTATCTGTCGATAGATACATTCAGTATGAAGATTCCTCGAAGTTGATTTGGAATGACTCTGGAACTTTTGGTTCATCTTCTAGGTGGATATATATTTGTCTTTTAAAGCTAAGCATGTGGCAGTATCCCTGGTCTGCCAACTCAGTCCTCATGAAGTTTAGCGGTGAGTTTGTTCTGATGTGAAGTTTTTAAAGTTCTTTAGTAATAATGAAATGAGGAATAACTGGACAAACATTAGATAGGATAAGTCTTTTGAGTGACTTATTATTAGTTGTTGAAAATGTTCAACGTTAAATAGGAAAATTTAGTGAAGTTAAATACCAAATTCTGAATAGAATTTTGCGGCAATTCCAAGCTGCGGTGACGTGCAGGTTTTTCCTCCTTCGAAAACGAAGCAACTTGCAGTCGCGAAGCATCGGCCTGGATTTTTTTTATTTTGACTGGAAATAAATAATTCTGTATTAAGGGCGATGGAACCAGGCCATAAGGCAATTCAATTTGAAGCGCCTTATTCTACTCAAGGACATAATTTAAGATTATATCTTTTTTAGATACTAGGGCTTATTTTTTATTCCAAATTGAAGTCTGTATTCGGAGTGAATAATTGGCTCATTCCAAAAATTTTTGTGTAAAATTATTTTTTTAGATTCTAACACGAACATTCTCTTGACATGCAATCGGACTAACATTCAGACCTAAAGATAGATTTTAGATAGATTTTTGTTTTTTACAATTAAGCGTGAGTTAAGGATGATTGACACATACTCCGATAGTGATTTTCTGTTTTTTTCCACTTCATTGATCGTCCGTACGCTGCATCGAAGAGTGAAAATTTAATCTTGAACTCTGAACACCTCGCGTCGACTTTAACCTCCAACATGTCGCCAGCTGTACTAAGCACTCTTCTGAATCGTCGCAATGCGCAAAGTTTCTTATCTATAAAAGGCGCATGCGCTCTTATTCTACAGTGCGGTGATATTGTGCGAGTAAAGTTGTAAAGCTTGTGCTTGCGCAAGTGTGTGGACTAGGCTGCGCTGAGGAAGAAACGAAAGTTTGACGAGAACAGGCAAGAGAAGGATAAAGAAGATTCAGTCTAGACACATGCAACACACACCTTCTACAAAGAATCTTGAAGGAAAAGCGAGAAATTATCACGTACTGGAAGTCTGAAGGAAGAGCGCACACAGATCGTTACGTAAGGTGGATTATAAAAAAAAATCTTCCCGCTGCGCGGACACATTTTCATAGCGCGCTACGTGCGCGGCTCGCTTCGCTCGCAAGTTTGTGAGCGCGCCTAGCCCCGTATCCACATGGGCACGTAAACGCAATACTCTGTCACTTTTCATTTGCGCGTTTCAGTGCGAAAGAAGGAGACACAGTATTGCGTTTGACGCATAGCGCAGCTGAAAACGCGATCATGTAGAACGAGGGTCATGTAGAACGGGGGTAGGGCGCGCGCCATTCGTATCTCGCGCTTCGCGCTCGGCTTCATACTTGCTTGATTCAGTTTACAGTGTAATGCATACACAGAGTTGCAAATATTGCAAAAATACTGGAAACCTCTACTTCAATGAAGATATTTGAATTTTTTTTCATTTTTGATTATATTTTTTTTTATTATATTTTTTTATATTAAGTTCACTTAAGGCTCTACTGGCCTTAAGGAATACATTCTCATTACAATACTCGCCATTGATATTTACATCTTGCATAGTTTGGCTAGCAAATTGAATCTTTCATTGTTTGAAAAGCGTTGTCAAAAATAAAACAAAGAAAAATCAGTCCGAAACGCGAACTTTTCTATATTACCTCTAACTCCAATACATCAAATGTATATAATAATAATTTATACACCTTGTGCCTTGTTTTTTATTATTTCTTTTGCAATCAAAATTGGAAATTTCGATTTTTTGAGAAAATTCAAAAAGTTGTATTCACGGTCTTCTAGGGCTCACAAAAAGAAACACTTTTTCTCTCTAACTTTCTTTTCAATTTTGCGTTATTTGGCTTGATATTCTCATTTTTGTTTATATTTTTGGATTTTGAATATGCCACAACTCTGACAATGTTCTTTTTATCAAAAAAAAAATCATAAGAAAAAATTGTTTCATTTTTCAACTACTACAAGTAACCGTACTTTAAATTTTTGAGCCTTGGAAAAAAAGTCCAAAAAAGTTTTCAAAATGCAACTCCTCTTTCATTTTTGATCTGAAACAGCTGGTTAGCGGACTCGGTTTGTGTTTTTGGTCCCTCGACATGGGTGCCAAAGCACGATTGAAAATGATCATTCTTTCGAAAACTATAAAGTTCCCAGATTATTTTTGATTATTTTTTACACGATCAAAATTGGAATTTTCGATTTTTTCCAAAAAATTCGAAAAGTTTCATTCACGATTCTGTAGGGCTCTCAAAAAGAAACATTTTTTCTCTGACTTTCTTTTCAATCTTGCGTTATTTGGTTATAAATTCTCATTTTTTTGATATTTTTGAATTTTGAAAATGCCACAACTCTGACAATTTTGCTTTTATCAAAAAAAAAATCATAAGGGTAAATTGTTTCACTTTCTAAGCGCTACAAGAAATTTTGCTTACGATTTTTGATTTTCGGAGAAAAAACCAAAAAATGGTAAAATAGCTGGTTAAAGAACCCGTCCTTTCTTTTCCGGTTTCGAGAAAGTGTGCCGAAGCACAATCCAATACACTGCAACCTCAAACTGAATCTACCCAAACTCGCTCCTTCTTCGAAATGAAATCGTGGATGGCTCGTTGACGAGACGGTGCGGGGGGTTTGGAGAGGGGCGCTCTCCTCGCTCCACTCTCCGCCATCC
>WSXT02209205.1:0-17923 GCA_011762715.2 Neuroterus valhalla
GGGCTCCAAACTCTCTCCTTCTCTCTTCAACGTGTTCGTTCACGAAATTCCTGTTGATGAGAAAATTCTCACGGCTCAATACGCTGATGATATCGGTTTCCTTGATACATCTAAGGTCATCAGTCACTGCTCTTCTCTTCTAAACAGATTTATTCCATTCATCCTGGAATGGTACGTATGACGTCATACGATTTTATAGCCAAATAACCTATAATGAGCGAGGTCACTTATCTCCGACCACCGGAAATAGGCCGTTAACTTGAGTGACAGTTTCAAAGACATGGGTTCAAAGTCCACTTCCTACAGAAAATACCCTAATTGATTTTAGTGACAGTTTTCTGTCCAAAAGTCTGAAATTCGCTTCTCTATGGTGTCTGGCTGGCGCCAAAGCCCATTATTGATACTAAAAATAGCTCTGTGACTTATATTCATAACCTCATATTCACCTTGAACAGTAAAACCGTGCGGCAATATAACGATCGTTGTATATTTAGTATTCAAATACTTAAACGTGATGAATCCTACTCATCTGATACTCACAATGAGTTCCTCTATTCCCAAATACTCTATATTTATTATGATGACTTATATTTGATGTTTATTAACTTTACAGATATGAAATTCTTCCATATGCTTATTTTTTTCAAGCCATTTGAACTTTCCCGCTTGCGAAGTAACTATTCTATGAAATGTTCAGTGATAGGGTCTTAGCGCCCTGGAACTCTAGTTCTCAAACGGCGCACACCATTACACCTGCCTTCTCATCTCGCCAAGTCTTGCCGCACTAATCGGATCATCTGTCTCTCTCATTTTTCCACGTTTCGTTTTATGCGCGAGTGTGCTTGCGGTGTAACTATCTGGACCACTAATTGCGATGCCCCTTATCCCTCTATGAGAAATCTCTAACGTTACCATGTCACCGGTCACCCTGTCACCGGTAACCCTGTCACCGTGCCCCTGTTGTGTGCGTACATGTGGATCTGGATTAGGTATCGTGTTACCAAAGGGTAACACGGCTATGTGTGATTTTTTATGTGTGCGGAGCAGAAGGCCTCTTATTTGATCGGTTGAGGTTTTTAGTTTTAGACCAGTGCTATGACGAAGCGTACAACACGTGAAGCATATAGTTCATAGAGATAGAGATTTTTGCAAACAACAGGATTTTTCGTGAAATTCTTCTCAGATCCCTTCACTAGATTTTTTCTAATCACGAAAGTAGAAATATTTTCCAACAGCTAGATGAAAATAGTAATTTTTTGCATTATTTTGCACTGATCCTAGATAATTTTCATCTGATTGATATTTAATTTTTTAAACTCCATTTTTAATCATTTATAAGATTTAAAAAAGGGTTTTTGTATTTTTTTTCAGCGATCAGAGTTTACGATTCAACTATTTGATATTTTGTGTGTATCTTTTTTATATCTATTATGCATCTGTGGTTAGACATTTCATTACTGTTAATTGTATGTTTTTTGATATTTAGAATTATGTTAGAATCACTTGATAAAAATTTGATTCTTTTTCATATTTGAGTTTTCCTTTTATTTCTTGAATTATTTAGAAATTTATTTCCTAAATTTTCGTTTGTGCTCATATTTTGTACGCTAATAAATTATATAGCAACCTGCAAATTCAAATGTATGAGTTAAAATAACTTGATGAAAATTTGTCAAACATTTCATTGTTGTTAATTGTATGTTTTTTATATTTAGAAATACGTAAAAAACACTTGATGAAAATTTGAATCTTTTTCATATTTGAGTTTTTCTTTTATTTCCTAAATTATTGAAGAATTAATTTTCTAAACTTTCGTTTTTGCTCATATTTTGTACACTTATGAATCATATAGCAACCTGCAAATTCAAATGTGTCAAAATATATTTTTCCTATTATTATTCATGTGTTGTTGAAATTTTACATTCTCATCATAAAGAGAAGGTATTGGTTTTATTTGAAAATCGGCTTTCGCGGAATTTATTAAATCTCCACGTTTTGAGACCTCCTGATTCCGAAAAAGTAGTTTTTACGTTGGTGTCTATCTGTCTGTTGTCGTCGGATTGGATTGCCCTTTGGCAAACATTTTGAGGGAACAAAAAGACAGGTCAAGTTCGTTAACAGCTGCTTTGGATAATCAATCAAAGAGGGGGAGCATGTTCAAAATTTTTTCGGACTTTTTTTCAAGAATCAAAAATTGTAAGTACGGTTTCTTGTAGTAGGTGAAAAGTGGATCAATTTATCCTCATGATTTTTTTTATAAAAACAAAATTGTCAGAGTTTTGGCATTTTCAAAATTCCAAAATATAAATGGAAATGAGAATTTTTAGCCAAGCAACGCAAGGCATAAAAAAAGTTTGAAGAAAAAAATGTTTCTTTTTGGGAGCTCTCCAGGATGATATTTACAACTTTTCGAGTTTTCTCAAAAAATCGAATATTCACATTTTTTTATGTTAGAAAGATTTTACTATTTACTAAAAAAATCGTCTTTTTTAGTTATATTCAACAGTTTATTATCCAAAACCAAAACTGTTTTTGGTTTATGTATCTTTTCTTACATTTCCTATTAAAAATCTATCTCTGTTGATGAAAGATTCAACAACTGCTTCCTTGAGAATTGATTTCCTGATCGAAAATTCATTACTCATGAGAGATGAGGGGAGAAAAATGAAGAAAAGAGGAGAAGAGGGAGAGTGAAGTAGAGAATATAAAAGAGAAAGAAGATCAAGTGTAGAAAGACAAGAAAAGAAAAAAAGGAGAATAGATTTACGAGGTAAAAATTAGAAAGAGATAGGAGAAGAATAGAAAGAAGTTGAGACAACAAGAGAATGAAAAGAAGTGGAAAAAATGAAAGATAGATGAGAATTGTGAAAAGAAGGGAAGAAAAGGAGAAAAAGAGAGAAGAGAAGGTGTGAATATGAGAAGAAGGCATAAAGTAAAGAAAAGAAGTCGATCAGGAGGGAATAAGTGACAGAGGGAGGAAGAATTCTACGGGGAGGAGAGAAGAAAATAATCAAGAGGGCAAGAGAGCTGAGAGGAGAGGAAAAAAGGAGAATAAAAGAAGAAGAAAGGCAGAGAGTTTGGCAAAGAAGAGGGGAAGAAAAAAAGAGAGTTGAAAGAAAAAGAGAAGAAGAAGAAAGTGAAGGAAAGAAGAGTAACTAGAAAAAAGGAAGAAGCAAAAAAAGAGGGAGAAAAGAAGACGGTTAGGATATGAAGAGAAGAAAGGTTTAAGAGAAAAGAGGACGAGCATAGAAGAGAAAGAGAAAATAAGAGAAAAGTAGAAGTGGATAACAAGAGAAAAAAGAAATAAAGAGAAGGAGACAAGTGGTGAATAGAAAAAGAAGAGCAGTGAGAGTTGAGGAAAAAAGAAAGGAAAGAAGTACAAAATAAGTGGAGAAGACAAGAGAAGAAGGGGAGAAGAGAAAAATATAATTAGGGGAGGAAAGACGAATGAAAGAAAAAGGACAATGCGGAGAAGAAGAGAGTTAGGACATGAAGAGAGTCGGGAGAAGAAAAGGAGGAAGGAAGGATAGAGGATTGGAAGAAGCAAAGCAGAGAAAGAGGATAGAGGAGAAGGGGAATAATAGAGGAGAAGAAAGTTTAGAGGTGAAGAGAAGAAGAGGAGAAAATGAGAATATGAGATAAAGAGGGGATAAAAGAAGAAGAAAAGAGTGATGGGAAAAGAAGAGTGATGGGAAAAGAAGAGTTCGGAACGAAGAGTAGAAGAAAAGGAGAGAATTGAAGAAAGAAAACGATAGGAAGAGAAAGAAGGATTCAAAAGATGAAGGAAGTGGACGGAAGTTACGAGTAAGGAGAGAAAGAGTGCAAGAAGCAAGAGAGTTGGAAGCAGAAAAGAAAAGGAGAAGAGAGTCAAAGGAAAGAGAGGGTAAAGCCAAGAAGAGAAGAAGAGATGATGAATATAAAGAGAACAAGAAAAGGAGAAATAGAGAAAATAAATGCAGGACGAGATGGGAGGTAGGAGATAAGGAGAAAAGAGAGTTGGGAGAAGAGAGGAAGAAGAGCAGAAGATCAGAGGAGAAGAGGAGAAAAGAAGAAAAGAGCAGAAGAGTAACAGCGTAGAGCGGAGAGGAGAAGGTGAAGAGAACAGAAGAATGGAAAAAGTGAAAAAGGTAAGAACTTTTAAAGAGCGTTAACAGATGAAGGGAAACGGGAAGGTGAAAAGAAGAAATAGGGAAGAGGAGAAAAGTATCGGAGAATGAAAAGGAAAAAAGAAGAGAATAAGAGAAAGAAAAGAGTAGAGAGTTGAAAGAAGAAAAAAAGTAGAGAAGAAGAGAAGAGCAGAGTAATGAGAGACAGAAGAGGGACAAGGGAAAGAACAAGGAAGAAAAGAGTTGAGTGACGGAGAGAAAAGGAGCAAAAAGGAGCGAAAATGAGAAGAAGAGGAGAAGTGGAGAAGAGAAGATGAGCAAAAAATAGAAGTTTTAAGAGAAGAAAAGGGTAGAAGAGATATAAGAGAAAAAGAAAGTCTGGATAGGAAGAGAGTCAGGTGAAGAAGAGAAGGAGGCAATAAGAAAAGAAAAGAAGGAGAGAAGTGAGCAAAGAAGGGGAGAATGAAAAAAGAGGGTTAGTGAAGGAGAGAAGGAGAGGGGTCAGGAAAAAAGATAAAAAGGTGAGAAGAGAACAAGAGAAGAAGGAAATGAGAAAGAAAAAAGACGGCGTTATAGCCGGTAGGCGCGCTAAGCGAATCCGACAATACCCACTCTTCTGGCTGTCTTTTAAAGTTTTTCCCTCCTCAGCCCATTCAACTAAAAAAAAAGAATTCTCGTTACTTCTAATATTCAACTTCAAATATTTCAAAAATTACCACTTGAAGGCTTGAAACTGATTAAACCGGAAATTTAGGGTTTGGTAAGGTCTACAACCGGTATACCGGTAAAGGTCTCGAAAATCAGCCCTCAAAGCAGTCCCACACATTTCGTTTATTCATTACAGAAGATACTTAAATATCTGAAAAATTTGCAAGGATTTCTTAGGATTTTGACAGATTTCAATGAATTCAGAAATTTTGCAAATGATTTTACAGCTTTTGACCGGATTCATGGGATTTTTAAGAATTTTGTGTATCTTAAGAATGTTCAAGGCTTTCAGACGTTTCAAAAAATTTTGAAAGATTTTGAAGATTTTCAGACATTTCAAGGGGTTTTGAAATTATAATTTGAGAGTTTTTATATTATTGCTTAGATTTTAGGTTGCCTAAACTTATTCCAAAGAATTAACCCAACTTTATGAGGTTTTCGAAAGATTCTTATGGTGTTTAAAAAGATTTTGAAGGGATTTTGCAAGATATAAAAAGTTGAGCCGCTTTCTGTAATGTTACGATATATTTTGAAGATTTTTCACAACAATTGAGAACTTTCCTAGTTTTTAAAGATTTGAAGAGACTTTCAAATATTTCAGGGCAAAGTTTATGATTTCAAAATTTCACTTGTGAAAGATTTTGAAGGATTACAGCAGACTTAATAATATATCAGGATGATTTGAAAAAATGTATGAGAATTTCAGAGAATTTCAAAATTTTCCAGCAGATTTTCAAGGAATTTCAATTGATTTCATATAATTGAAAGATCTCAAGGGATTTTATGGCATTACAAATAATTTACTTACGTAAATTAAGGAATTTTTAGGAATACACGAAAATCTAAAAGTTTCGAAAAAATTTTTAATAAATGAGACATTCGAGGATGTCTGCGGATATCATGAGAATCCATGTAAATTCACGGGATTTTATGAATTCATTGATTATAAAAAAATTTGGGGAGAGAAATTTAGGTTATGCAGAAATCTGAAGATATCTTCGAATATTAAAAGGTATTTCGAAAAATTATGAAGAATTGAAAAATTTTTTGGAACATTATAAAACGTGATTTTATAACATTTTATGTATTTTTAAAAATCCATTGACAAGAATTTGGGGCTTTCCGAAATCTGAAGAGAATTTCAAATATCATAAGGTATTTTGAATTATTATGATGGATTGATAAATTTTTGGAATATTTCAGAACATCCCAAAGAATTTCATAATCAAAAACAATTTTTTAATTTTCGAATAGATTTCAATCAATTCGTCCACGAGAATTAAAGGATTTCAAAAATTTCGAAAGATACAAAAATATTTCAAGCTATTTACACAGATTTTGATGGATTGAAAATATTTTTGGATACATTGGAAGAATTAAAGGAATTGAAAATTTTTCAAAGGATTTCAAGAATCCAAAGAGATCTAAAGGGATTTCGAAGAATATTATGGGATTCCATGTGAATTTATGTGATTTCACACCACTTGATGGATTTCGAAAAATTTATTTACAAAAATTTAAGGCTTTCGAAAATCTGTAGAGATTTTCAAATATGAAAAGGTATTTCAAAGGAAATTGATGAATTGACAAAAGTTTAGGGAATTTTAAAACAATAAAAAAATTTGCAATGGATTTCAAGAATTTGGAGGGATTCAAAAGAAAATTGGAGAATTATCAACACAAGATTTATCCACAAGAAGTAAAGAATTTCAAAAATCTCAAAAGATTCAAAAATATTTCAAGGTATTTACACAGATTTTTGAGAATTAAAAATATTTTTGGATGCCTTCAAAATTTTGAGGAGTTTGAAAATATCCAAAGGATTTTGAGAATCCAAAAAGACTTACAGGAATTTCAAAGAATCTTATAAGACTTCATGTGAATTTACGGGATTTTATAACATTTAATGGATTTCAAAGATTTTATTCACAAGAATTTCGGGCTTTCAGAAATCTAAAGAGATTTTCAAATATTACAAGGTATTTCGAACGAGCATGAAGAATTAAAATTTTTTTAAAGTATCATAAAACTTTCCAAAGAATTTAAATGGATTTCAAGAATTTGGAGGGATTCAAAAGAGAATTGAAGAACTATCATCAAAGTTATCGTTATCCAAGAGGATTTAAAAATATTATAAGAGATTTCAATCGATTTATCCACAAGAAATGAAGGATTTCAAGAATTTCATAAGATCTAAAATATTTCAAGGTATTTACACAGATTTTGAAGGATTGAAAATATTTTTGGATACCTTGAAAGATTCAAAGGAATTTGAAAATTTGCAAAAGATTTCAAGAATCCAAAAAGACCTAAAGGGATTTCAAAGAATATTATGAGATTTCATGATAATTAACGGAATTTTATATCATTTAATGGATTTCGAAAAATTTATTCATAAGAATTTCGGGCTTTCAGAAATCTGAAGAGATTTCAAATATGAAATGGTATTTCAAAAGAAAATAATAAATTGGAAAAATGTTGGGATATTCTAAAACATTATAAAGAATTTTCAATGTGTTTCAAGAATTCACAGGGATTCAAAATAAAATTGAAGGATTATCATAAAACTTATTGTTATCCGAGAGGATTTTATAATATTCGAAGAGATTTCAATCAATTTATGCTCAAGGAATAAAGGATTTCAAAAGTTTCAAAAGATTCAAAAATAGTTCAAGGTATTTACACAAATTTTGAAAGACTGCAAATATTGATGGATAATTCAAAAGATTTTCAGGAATTTCAACATTTTAAAGAGATTTCAAGAATCCAAAGAGACTTCAAGGGATTGCAAAGAATAATTTGGGGTTTCATGTGAATTCACGTGATTTTATAACATTTGATGGATTTCGTAAAATGTATTCACGAGAATTTAGGACTTTCAGAAACTTCGAGGAATTTGCAGGGATTTAAAAGATTTTTAAGCTTTTCTTTAAAGATTTCAAAGAATTTTCAACATCCTTACACACTTTCAAAATTCCCAAAAAATTTCAAAATATTACAAATATTCTGAAGTATTCCAAAGGATGTTGAGAGGTCAGAAAAGTTATTTTAATCAATTTTTCAAGATTTACAAGTTTTTTCCCGATTTAGAACAAATCTGCTATAAACATATACAAAGATACAATCTACACATTGTTATAGTTTATCTGAATTTATTCAATCTTATTTTGATAGAGGAGTTCCATCAGGGATTCTTACCAGAATATTTTCACCTGATGTTAATATTTTTAAAGTTCAAGTAGGTACTTGTTTTTTGAATCTTAAAAAGCTTGCAATAAAAAAGATATTAGTTTTGTAATATTTGTAGAATATCCTTGTTTTTGTAATAGAAGTTGAAGAAGGAAATGACTGTTTAATAAGAAATTCTACAATAATCGTTAAATCCCGAATGAAAAAACAGTAAATGGATAAAAAGTAGTTTTAAGTTTGATAACTTGGAAATTCCGTCATTTAAAATTCAAAAAGTTGGCGCGGAATAGGCGATCCCAACGCGATCGACATTTTTCGATTCTCTCTAAATTCGATTCTCAACCACCTTCAGATTATTGAGAAAACAGAGAAATGAGGTTATGTGTCATGGACCTCCGACGACCATTCGTATCGTGTCGTCGTTTAGTTTGAAATTTTAGGATTGAAATTGTGACAATTATTGCTATCACGGTGCGTTTTCTACGGGGGAAGATGTCCCGGAAAGGAATGTTTTCGGTCAAAACAAAACAAATTCCCCGTATATTTCAACGTCAAAAAACAAGCAGTCTTCAAGATAACAAGTTAACCTCTTTTATTTCCTCCGAGGATGAAATTTCTACTGGAGAACAGGCAGAAAACTCTCATACTGATTTACTTCCTGGTTTATCTTATAAATATCAACATTCAGATGATGTAAAGGTCGGGAAAGAAAAAGAATCTGGGACTTTAAGTTCAACAAAGGAATTTTCGGAAAAAACGTGGAATGCCGAGAGCTGTCAGGTAATTCGTTTTGTTTTTTGTTTTGTTTCCACTCTTCTATACTTGTTGACTATCGGCTTTGTCTGCTATTTGCAGTTCCCTGGTACTTCTTGTTGTGTTCTTCATAATTGACACATGTCTGCGCGTCTTTACACTACAGTTTCAATTATCAGACTAAAAATTTTTTTCTCCATTCTGTCATTATAGTTTCAAATAAAATAGTACATTTACAGATATCCCTTCCTTTCTAGCATTCTTATACGCAAGAGGAAATATCGAATTTATTATTGATAATACAAATATAAAACAATACAATTAAGGATAATAATTTATAAGTCCATTATTTCATCAATTTATCCATTAATTCCCTTTGTCCACATCGAAGCTCCTAAGTTTCCGTTCGATTCTTGCGTGTTTGATTTTTAAGTCTTCAAGTTTGAATTCATAAATTGGTAAAGCTTGCAATTGAGTAAATGTATCATTCTCAACGTTTCTAGAATAATACAATTTTTAAACCTTTGATTTAAAATTCCTAAAGCTTAGAATGATGGTGCATTTGTTTTACACCTAAATCTCATTTTTTTATTTCGAAAAACCTATCCAATCACTTTCAATGCCACTTGATAATAAATATTGTATAATGGATACCTTATACAAATTCGTATTTTCAAAACTGTTATGATTCCAATTTAAAGTTCCAATTGTTCATTTGCCATTGTAAAATAGTTATTTTTTCTCGACCCTAGAAAAAATCCTTTAGCTTCAAAATCTTGGATTAAAAAATATTTGTTTTCATGTTTCTTAAACTTTTAGTCCTTTTTCATCTTCTTGAACCATTTCTCATCAAATGCCTAATTGTGACGACCACAAAGCTTTTTCTATAAGGAAAAAAAAATTTAAAAAAAAAAAAAACATGAACCATTATTATGTATGTATTTTTTATTAAGAATTCGTTTTTTTGGTAGAAAACTATTCTTATTGGTAGACTCTTCTATTGAAAACTAATTTTTTCCTGAAGATTCATAATTTTCTTTGAAACTTTATCTTTTTGGTTGGAAATGCATATTTTTTAGGATGAGATTCATAACTGTAGTAGAAAATTAATTTTTTTTTTACAAAAAATTAGTCCTCTTGTTGAAAATTTATTCTTCTTGATTCAAAATGCAAATGTCCGGTTAAAAATTCATCCGTTCTAGTTGAGGATTCAACAATTCGTTCGAAAACTGGTACTTTCTGTTAAATCAAACATAGTAATTCATGTTTTCGTTGTTTTTATTCAACTACTTGATTTGAAACCTATCTTTCATGGTTGAAATTTGAATACTTCGACAAAACCTAATTTTCCTCTTCAAGATTCACCTATGTGGTAGAAAATTCAACTGTTTTCGTCGTTTTTTATTAACTTGAAAATGAGTTTTTGAACTGAATTTGGAGTATTCTATTCTGATTAAAAAATACTGTACATTGGTGAAAATTCGTTATTTTCTTATTGGTAAAATAATTATCTTTTTGGTTAGAAATCGGACTATCTGATTGGATGTTGGACTCTTTTGGTGAAAACTTTTTTTTCTGATTATTCATCATTTTATTGAAAACTCATTCGTTTTCATCAAAATATTTTTTGTTTGGAATATGAAGTATTGCATAATTCGTGGAAAATGTTAACTTCTTCCCTAAAAATTAATTTTTCTTGTAAAGATTCATAATTTTAGTTCAAAATTCCACGTTTTGAGTGTAAATTGAGTCTTCTTTTGAAAATTCATATTTTCGGTTCGAGCATTCAACGGATTTGTAGAAAATTCATTTTTTGGCCCAACATCTGAAAGTCGAACAATTTGGTAGAAAATTGAACTATTTTGTTGAAAATAAACTTCTTTGTTAAAAGTTGATGCTTTTGGTTGAACATTAAACTTTTTCAGTAGAAAATTCAACTGTTTTGTTAAGAATTGAAATATTCATTCCAAAATTCAAGCATTTAGTAGAATTTTCGAGATTTTTTTTTTAATAATATTTTTGGGTCAAAAGTTGAACTGTTTGCTGGATAATTTGTCTTTTTGGCTCCAACTTCTAACGATTTTGTTAGGTTGTTTTTTTTGTAGAACAATAATCTTCTTTCTAGAAATTTCTCTTTTTGTTGTTGAAAATCTAACTATGAGATAGAAAAATCATTTTCCTTGGTTAAAAGTTGAATACTTCGACAAAACCTAACTATTTTCTTTAAGATTCACTTATTAGGTAGAAAATTCAACTATTTTCGTCGTTCTTTATTAACTTGAAAATGAGTTTTTGAACTGAATTTGGAGTATTTTATTCTGAATAAAAAATAATGTACATTGTTAGATATTCGTTATTTTCTTATTGGTAAAATATATATATTTTTTTTGTTTGGAAGTCGAACTATCTGATTTGATGTTAAACTCTTTTGGTGAAATCTTTTTTTTCTGAAGATTAATCATTTTATTTTAAAACTCATTCTTCTTGATCAAAAATGCAACTGTTCAGTGGAAAATTAATCAGTTTTATTTGAGGATTTCACCATTTGTTCGAAAACTTGGATTTCGTGTTTAATTGAACTGTTTTTTAATTAAAATCAAAATCTTTTTTGGTTGCAATATGAACTATTGCATAATTCGTAGAAAATGTTGAATCACTTCGTAAAAAATTAATTTTTCTGTTGAAGATCCATAATTTGAGTTCAAAATTCCACGTCTTGAGTGTAAATTACGTGTTTTTTTTAATTAGTGTTTTCGGTCCGAGAATTCAACGGTTTTGTAGAAAATTCATTTTTTGGCCAAACATTTGAAATTTGAACGATTTGTTGGGAATTAAACTATTTTGTTGAAAAATAAGCTTCTTTGTTAAAAGTTGATGCTTTTGGTTGAACATTGAACTTTTTCAGTAGAAAATTCAACTGTTTTGTCAAGAATTTAACTATTTATTCCAAAATTTGAGCATATAGGAGAATTTTATAAATTTTTTCTTAAACACTATTTTTGGGTCAAAAGTTTAACTATTTGCTAGATAATTTGTCTTTTTACTTCAACTTCTAACGATTTTGTAAGATTTTTTTTTGTAGGACAATAATCTCCTTTTCCAAAAATTCCTTCGTTGAAAGTTGAAGTACTCCGGTAGAAATTCATTTATTACAAGATGCGACCATTTGGTTGTAAATTAGACTATTTTGTTGAAGATTCGTTTTTCATTAGGGACAATACTTGAATAACGTAACGGATTTGAGGGCCTCTGAAGCCCCCCCCCCCCTCATCCATGTAACGAACCCTAACAGATTATTTCTGTACCCCCACAGATTCGTATGTAATTCTTCATTTTTTTGAATTTCGCTGCCCTGAACTTAAGGAACGTCCATTAACGTCTTTTTGTAGAAAACTAATATTTTTCAATGAAAAATACTTTTTTCCCATTGAAAATACAACTATTTGGTTGAATGTTACAGTCGTATGTTAACGAGTCAATTTCTTTTATCTGAAGATTCATCATTACACTCAAAACTTCATTGAGGATTTATCTATTTTGTTGGGATTCGATTTTTATCTGATTTAATAATTGATTTTTCCAACTAAAATGTAAATGTTCCATTTCTAGTTAGAAACTTATATTTTTAAATAGAAAATTAATCCTTTCTGGAGAAAATTATACTATCTCGTTAAAAATCATTTCTGTAATAAAAAGCTTACATCCTTGGTTGGAAATTCATTCTTTCTGGTAAAAAATGCAACTATCCAGTTACAAGTCAAGCTATTTTGGTTGCGGATCCAAACATTTTTTTGGAAATTCGTTCCATTTTTGGTGAAGAAATAATATTTTCATCGGATCATTTTGTTTCAAAATTCATCCATTTGGTTGAAAATTTATTTATGTGGATAGAAAATCGTCTTTTATTAGCAAGCTGATCTTCTTGGTTGCAAATAGATGATTCTTTTTGGTTGAAAATTCATTTTTTTATTGGTAAATCATATTTTTAGTAGGGAGGTTATCTCCTTGATTATAAATTTATCCTTTTTTGTTTGAAATGCAACTGTTTGGTCTAAGATTATTTTGTTTCAGTTGATGTTTCAATCATTTTCTTCAGAATTCATCTTTTTGGCTTACGAATTCAACAATGTGATAGAAAATTTAATTATATGGGTAAAAACTAGGTTTCTTGTTGAAACTTAGTCTTTCTGATAAAACATTAATCTTCCAGGTTAGGAATCCATTTTTTTGGTTTTAAAAAATGTACTCTTCGGCTTGGAGTTGAACCATTACCTCAGAATACATTTTTCAAGATTTACATTTCTGATTGAAAATGTAAATATTTTCTTGAAAATTCATCTTCCATTTTATTGGAAATTGAATTTTCATCTGACAATTTGACTATTATATTTCTGTTCCGAAACTTACCCGTCATAAATCTAAAATTTCACTATTTGTTAGAGGATGCATGTTTTTTTATCCAAATTTCGTCTTTTCCAATGAATTTGGTAAAAAAATTTTTTTTTTCGTTCTAAATTATGATCCTGGTTAAATACTTAATACTTTCTGGAACATGCAACTTCTTGCTTGAGATCCAAACTGTTTTGTTATACTGTTTTTGGACAGGAAATTCATCATCTTCGTCGGAAATACACTCATTCATTTGAGGACAACTATTTTTTGGAAGAATCGTATTGTTTTCGTTGTTGGATGAAACTAGTTCAAAATTGGCTCTTTTGGTTAAAAAGTAGTTCTTTAAACTAGAAATTTCACTCTTCCATTATTGGTAGAATAAAAATTCTAGATTCTGGATAAAAATTTAGCTTATTGTTTGAAAATTTATGTAATTTGTTGAAATTTTGCCTTGTGATATGAAATTGGTCTTCTTGGTAAAAAGTTCATATTTTTTATCGAAAATTCAGCTATTCGATTCATTTTCATTCGAATTCATTTTTCTCAATTTGAAATGAATTCTTTTCTTGAGAATTCAACTATTTTTCAGAAAACTCGTTTTTATGACTCGAGATTTCAATTATAAGGTTAAAATTGCATTCGTTTTCAATTGAAGTGTAATCTCTTTTGCAAAATAATTTGAGAAATTGGTAGAAAATTCATCCGTAGTTTGGGAATTCATTTGGTTGAACATTCGACAATTCTGGTAAAAACGTAATTATTTTTAACATAATTATTTGATCATGAATTATTTTTAACGTAATTATAATTCAACTATTTTCTCGAAGTCATGTTTTTTGGCCGAAAGTTAAACTTTTTTTTTTTTTAATTCGTCCTGTTGGATTTGAAATTTTTTTTTATTTTCCGAATTTCAGAAAATTACGTACCTGAATCAAACGCCAAGTACGGCCCCTTATCTTGAAAAATTATTTCTTAAACTTAAAGTGTCAATATTCCATTTTGATTTAAAAATATGTTCCTCATAAACTTTTCTTGGTTGAAAATGAAATCTTTTTGTTAAAAATTAGACTTGTCTGTTTGATAATTCAACTATCTTCTGAGAAATTTATATTTGTGGCTTGAGAATTCGACTATTTAATTTGATAATTATCTTTGTAGACTGAAAATTCAATTTTTGGCCTAAAAATCCAACAATTTTGTTCAAAAATCATCTATTTTGTTAAAAGTTTAATAATTTTGCTAGAAACTCACCTTTTTGGATTGGAAAGTCAACTTCAATGTTACGAAATCCATCTTTCATCTGGTTTGCTTGAAAATTTTAATAAAAGAGGATCTTCAGTTATTAACGTAATTCATGGACGGTCCATAAATAGGGTTATAATTTGACATTTTTCTACATTACAAACTTTTATTCTTTTACACAATATGTCGAACGCGCGCTAAGCGCACGATTGATTATGCTTGAAGAATACTAAATTTCTTTTGATTTCTCTCCAATTCGAATCTCCCTATTGTATGTATTTTTATGTCCAAAATGTAGAATTAATCAGACTTAATTATTTCAGATAAACGACGACAGTACTAGTTCGCGAAGCACACATTTGACGGACAAAATCGCAGATGCGGAGACAGTGGCCAGCATTGATAAATGGCTCAAGGTTCGCACAGATTCTGTATCAAGTATGGATCTTGAATCTATGAAAGCCGAAAGCAGTGTCCCTTGTTATTTAAGTAACGAACTCCAGCACGCTTTTTTGGTCAAAGATTCCGACCTTTCTATCGATATCGACTTATCTGACAAGAAACTCAATCTCGCCTACGATCCGATCCTTCATGAAATTCAAAATGACAAATTGCTGGACACTTGTACCAGTGATGAATTCAGAATACCAGGACTGCGATATGATCCCCTAGATCCACTTGAACTTGCCCCAGACATGATGGTTGCTGGGGAAATTCTTCCTTCTACAAGCGCTCAGTCAATCTCTTCCCCTAATATTGCTAACGATCCTGATGAATGTGTGCGATTGCAACAAGTTTCTACTCTCAATTTAGAAACTGATATCGATTTTTACGATAAATCAACTCAAGTATATGTGCGCGATTTTGATAGAAATGTATCAATAAATTCTCAATTAATAGGGGAAGTTCAAGGTGAAGATTCAAGACAGAATAATGAAAGTTACATTATAGATGAAAACTATCTCGGAGGACTAACAACTGTAGAATTTATCAGCGATCTTTCAGAAGCAGGTATCAGAATCCTGGATGATCGAAAACCTTTAAAAATGAAAACCAAAGAGTCCGGTATAGCCAAAAAGCGAAAGAGGCTCTCGGAAAGAAAACTTACTAGTGAAACTTTCAAACAGGAAGATAATTCAATCCATGATTCTGATGGAATTATGGCCCTCGTTGCAATATCGACAGACAAGATCTCGAACATGACTCAAATAGTGATAAACAATGGAAAAGAAGAACAAATTTATCAGGGGAAAACGTCAGAGTTAATTCAAGCAACTGGTAATTTCCCGAGAATCGATGCAACCATGTGGAATGGAAGTGTTGATTCTGGTAGAGATAATTCGTCGAATAGTCATGATTTGATTGTAACAAATGCTCTCGAAGATTTAGGTATTACTGATGAGGTTTTGCAGCCGGTGTCTACTTCCGATCAGGGAAAAACCTGGATTTGTCCTAAGGAAGGTTGCGGTCGACATTTCAATCGACTTTATGCTCTCAAAGGTCATCTATTGACTCATTATGGAGTTCGACCTTTTAAGGTATGTATGATTTCCGCTTTATTTTTACGGGTGCCTATCAACCTCGAAAACCTTCAGGACCTGTAATTCTTCTTGATTTTTTTAAAATCGGAAAATCTGTTAATCTCCGTAAATTTTTCATGAAATACCTTCCATTTTCATTAATTTTTAAATTATAAAACATTTATTTCATAAAATTGTAGTCATTTAAAATCATTTAATCCATTATAAATGAAAATTCTCGTTTATAAATCATACTGTTGAAAAGTTAAAAAAAAATTAAGATGTACTTGATTTAACTTTTAGACTGTTATTCGTATACATTTTTTATACTCTACTTGCAAATCATGAGAATCATTAGTTAAAAGTGTCGATGTTAATTCAGTTTTAGGATTATAACGTGCCATGCCTTCAAAATGGATTTCAAAACTTTCAACAGACGCAAAAAACCTCTAGTTAAATTGAAAATCATGTTCACAAAGTTTGTGGTTGCTAGTAATTTTTAATATATGAATAAATTACCTGAAATTTTATAGCTTTATTTATTTATTTATTTTTTTGTAAATTTTATTCTAAATTTGGGCATGATCATCAGATAGGGCCAAGGGGCAAATGTTGTATAAATATTATTGAATTCTAAAATAAAATTCAAAGTTACGTTTTTTATTCTTTTTACAAACCAATTATTTCGTAATAATTTGTATTACTAACGTAATAATTAAGATACAACAGTGCATATAATTATTCATGATTGCTTTCAAAGTCGACTTCACATACTGTGTCATGTTCAGTACAGCTTTTCGATTCCTTGTAAATTGAAGTATTTTATTTTCTCCATTAATCTGGTTCTCATGCGACAATTTATTCATGCGAAAAATTGAGAATCTGTTAATTCATGATTCTGCTATCATGGACAATGTTTATTCAATGGATAATGCAATGGCTCATTTTTTTATATGTTCAGCAAACGATTTTTTCATTATTTGATGTACAAAAAAGAAAAACTAGAAAAGCTTAAATTCTTAACCAAGGAAAGACCCTCAATAACGTTTCTGAAAATCTCTAGACACTGATTTTTTTCACTTCGTGATTATGAAGTTATTTAAATATTTGTGAAGTGTTTTGAAGTGCCCAAATTCTAATAAGGGAAATGTATTTTCCAATAAATTACGATCAATTTTAACAATGTGAAAATTTGTGATTACTTGTAAGATTTAATAGAAGTTTCCACATTCTATCTGAAACTTCTAGTTTGAAGCAGAATCATTCTTGTATTTTGTCATTTTATTGATAAAAAAGTTAAAAACTGTAGAGAACTAAAAGAATAGTTTGACTAGAAATCACAAATTTTTTTTTCTAGAATTCGACACTTTTACTAAGTTTTACAGGGTGTCTAGCCACCGGGAAAACGGGAAAAAGTGGGAAAAGAGCGGGCAATTTTCTTCTAGCGGGAGAATTTGGAAAAATGACCAATAAAGCAGCAAACATTACTAACCGGGCGTCAAAGCGTCAATTTATATATTGATAAGGTTAGGATGAAAGCTAACACGATTCTGTAAGCGACCGCCACACACTGGGGATATAGCAATAATTTCATTAAAAACCACTTACAGGTCGCAAATCTTAACCAAATCAAATAAAATTAGGACAGAAATGTTTAAAATTGAATCACAAAGAGACTTACAGAGCTCAATTTTCCAAAATAATTTGTTTAAACAATTTTTTGGAACAAAATTTGGCGAAATCAAGTTCTTCCAAAACTTAATTGTATAGGGTAAGTGTGGGTATTGCTGCGGATGCTCCAATTACTGCGGTTCCAAATATGTATAATGATTTCGAATGTTCGGAATGTATATAGTGCTAAAAAGTAATTCCGAAAATTATTATGTGATTCATTTATGCTTATCACCAATGTATCAACTCAAATACTTATGTTTTTAAATAATTTATTGCGATTTGAATCTCGGATGGTTCCGGTACTGATAGTTTTACTGCTTCAATTTGTAGGAGGGCCAA
>WSXT02209216.1:0-14720 GCA_011762715.2 Neuroterus valhalla
AAGAAGAAACATTTTTTCTCTCTGACTTTCTTTTCAATCTTGCGTTATTTGGCTAAAAATTCTCATTTTCGTTTGTATTTTTGAATTTTGAAAATGCCACAACTCCGATAATTTTGTTTTTATCGAAAAAATCACGAGGATAAATTCTTTTACTTTTTACCTACTGTAAGGAACCGTACCTAAAATTTTTGAATCTTGGAAAAAAAATCCGAAAAAATGTTCAAAATGCACCCTCTCTTCCATTTTTGATCCAAAATTGTTTTTGCTGAAAATTTCTACATTCTCGAGCGAAATATAAAGTGATTTTACGGAGCCGGAAGCAACATCATTTGTCTTGTTTATTTAAAATATTAAAAAATGGAATTTTTAATTTATCATAATAATTGAAATAATTATATTTTAATATGTTCGAGTGGTACGTGGAAGATTTTTATTATATTCTGAGCATTAGGTTAAAAAAAGGAACGAGTATTGAGTGAATAAAAAATATCATGTTATAAAACTACAGGTATATTTTTAAATATTCAGAATTTATTCATCGATAAATTGTAAATTAAATAATAAACCCCAAGTTGAAAAATTGCAGAAATATAAGAATCCCGAATAATGAAATTCCTGACAGAAAATTGTCGAATTATGAAATATTTGCAGTAGGAAATTTCAAAATTATAAAATTCCCGAAAGGAAACAATTTAAATTTTTCTTTTATTTAATATCTTAATTTATTGAAAATAGAAGAATCAAATATCTTTATTGAAGAAATGCATATTTTTTAATGTTTACAGTTTTGAAAAATTATTCTTTCAATTTAAAATAACAATACTTGAAGAAAATGTATTTCTGGATAACCAATTTTGTTTGGGAATGTGCAGAGTATTTAGAAAAACACTGAAAAATGTTTACGAATCCGAATTTTCAATACATATATTTTTTTAACTAAAAAGAAACGTAGAGATAAATCAGTACTGAGTTATATCCTGCAGTTTATTAGCACGCGTGTTTAAATTTATTTTTTGAATACAATTTTCGTACACTGATTGTTATTTTTAATTCAAGAAATAATGGCAATTTTATGATTTCAGGAATTTTCAAATTTGGAATTTTACAATGTCGGGAGTTTCATTTTTCTTGATGTTTGAGTCATCCCCTTAAATCTTTAAAAATTTGTGTAATTTTCGCATCTTGAGAAGGGACAGAAAAATATTTCAAAACGCGTCAATGCGTTATTATCGAAAATAAATTTAACATCTATTCTGGCAATTCAAAAATGTATTATCTGTACTAACTTCTTAGAATGAGTGATTTAATTGGTCGGTTCACTCTGATATTCAATAGAGATATTCTCACATAATCATGCACGACTAAAAAAATGATTGATTTCTGCATTTTAGATAAACATTATTTTGGAAAATTATTATTTTTTAAATAAATTCATGACACGAGCTACTATCAAGTATTACAGTTATGTCATTAACTATTGAGTATAAATCAAATTTTTCTGATCGAAAATAAGAAATTGAGGTTATGCTTTTCTTTCGTTTCAGTTACACTATTCGAATTAGTCATTTTTGACTGATTGAGTGCTAGTGAAAATTGCACTATGACAAGAGTGAATTACACTAATTGAAATGGTGCAAGAAAACGATTTCACTATTTCAATAGTGAAATTGCTTTCAGTAATTCAAATAGTGAAATTTTCACTATTTCAAATAGTGAAATTTTCACTATTTCAAATAGCGAAATTTTTACTATTTCAGATTTAGAGAGTATGTTCGAAAAACATACCTGGAAAATCTCAAGGCAAAATATAAAAAATTTCGAAAGTTATGGGCCGTTGAATGGAGCGGTGTCAAACGCGCGTCATATGTATCATTCAAAAATGGTAATTTGTTTTGAAAAATTGTTTATAAGAATTGTTTAAACAAGTGAATTCTGCAATTTTGATGGCCGATTTGAGATCAGCGAGCCCGAAAATATACGAAATGATGAAAAAGTGTAATTATATCGCAAAAGTTCAAAATAATTTTTTGCGTTTTGTATGAAAAACTTTGAACGCGTTTTACTCAAAACCTCGTTTTCCGTGTCGGTGGAAGTCCCACAAGGCGCGAAAATTGAGCAACCACTATGAAACTGTTCTGACATATTTTTAGAAGGTGTCCGCACAAAGTGGACTACAATCATAAAAAAATGTTGAAAATGGTTTCTTTAGACAGATAATTAGTAGCAGAAGGAACGTGAAAAAATCTTCTTTTTTTCAAAATTTCATAACTTCCTCATCTTTCATTTCTTTTTCTTCATTCTAGTTTACTTTGTGTGATATATTGTATAGATTAAGAAAGTATTTTGATTTTTCGTTTCAGATTTTTTCTACGGCGGAAAGATCTTCCACCAGCGGGAGAAGTCGACGCCGACCACCCGCCATTGACCAGTGCTCCCTCTCCCCTCCCCCCATTTTATGTAACGACCCAAAAAACTTTGCAGGACTAAAATTAACATTGAAAAACAATTGTGGAAAATTTCAGCCTCCTATCTTCCATACTTTCCTCAAAAAATATTCCCAAAAAAACAGCCGGATTTTCGGATTTCGGATGACATTGATGAAATATAAATATTATTTATTAAGAAAAATTGAGCATTCCTAGAACAGTTATTCAAGTTAGATGTGAGAATAAAGTATTTATTATACGAGCGGTAATGATGACGATGTGACATTTATTATCTTTTTCCACACGTGAATAATGAAGGCTCCCTTACACTGAGAAAAAAGAATACTTGTACCAAGTAAAGTTTACTTGGCTCAAGTAAATGGGAGTCCTGAATGCGTGCAAAAAATATTTATTCGGAGCAAATGGATATATGCACTTTGAATGAAAAAATTATTTATTTAAGGCAAAGAAATTTTAATAGGATCAAGTTAATATTGTTCGATTCAAAATGACCAGCTATTTGTCGTCAGGTGATATTTCTTTGAATGTAAGAAATGTTAATTCGAGATAAAAATAAAAATGTCAAATTCAAGCAACTTTTTTATATTCTCAAAACACTATTTCCCTATGCCAAATTTTCAAAAATTGGGAGTAAAAAAATAAACTACTGATTCAAATAAATATCTCTTCGGCCCAAAAAATGTGAGTATATTTCACTTCCATTGTAGTACATATTTTCCTAAATGAACAACTAAATTTGTTAAGCCTAAATTATAATTAAGTTTGTTATTAATCAATAAAATAATTAATTAATCAAATAATGCTCTAAAATATTACCTCTCATAAATAACCTACAGAAAACGTATTTCACAAAGAATTTTTGCAATGCAAAATATATTCCACAAACAATTTTTTCTACACATTTTATTTTTCCTAAATAATTTCCCCTGCAGAAAGCACATTCTGCTCCAAATTATTCCTTTTAAGAAATTGAATTCTTTCAAAATCGTTCAGAATTATTCCAAAGCACACTAAACAATACAAAATGAGCAAAATTTAACAAAATCGATTACTTGAGTTCTTTGTGAAAAAAATTTTTTAAACCTAATACTTTTGTGCGGATTAATTTTGTGCTCAATATGTATTCATCCGGAGCGTTTCTATACTAACCAGAAACAATATTTAACGAGAAATAATATATGTGTGCAAAATATAGTCTGTGTGAGAATTTTTTTTTGTGAAAACATTTTTTGTGGAATATATTTTGTGTAGAAAAAATTCCGGACATTATATTTAGAAAAAGTACTCTTTAATTCTGTGTGGGAAATATTTTGTGTAGGAAATTTTCTTGTAGGAAGAATATAGTAGTTTTTATTAGTTTTGTGTAGAAAATTTCTTTTGAAGGAAGAAGCTGTGTAGGAAAAATATAGTCAGAACACTTTGTGTAAAATATTTTGCGTGCTTCATAAGTTTGTGTGGGAGCAACCCAGATGAAAAAATTATATGTAATTTATATATTGATAATGGAAAAGACAATGATATTTTTCATTTGTTTTATGAAATTTTCTTTATGAAACAAATGATAAATATCAGTGTTTTGTCCATTATATATAAACGATATAAAACTTTTTTACCTGGGAAGTGCTACTCCAAAAAATGATTATAAAGAATAAGTTATTCTTTAGGCATGTCCAATGATTTTAATTATTATCATAGGGTTTCAAAACAATAATTTTAAATATTCCATTGACGAATTTCACAGAATTTCATTGGATTTCAAGAATATCAAGAAAATTTTAGAGGATTTCAGAAATTTCTTCAACGAATTCTATGGAATTTCAAGGGATATTGAAGAATATCAAACAATATCAATATCAAACTTTGATGAATTCGATTTTGGGAGTTCTAAACGATTTTTTAAGGATTCATAAATATTTAATAGAATTTTATATGATTTGGAGAAATTACGAGCCAATTCAAAAGATTCAAATGTGTTTGGAAAATTGCATAACTTACCACATGTGTCTGGATATCTTTATATTTAATGTTTAATTAGAAACATTTCGAGGAAATTTATAACAATACAAAATAATTCAAATTATATTAAGTGATTCCAAGAGTACATTTTTTTTCAAGAGATTCAAAAGGATTGAAGGAATTTCAAAGAACATTACAGAATCTGACAAATTTTAAATGATGGCAAATGATTTGAGGGACTGTTTAGCAGGATTCGATTATATTCAACCCTTTGAAAAAATTCAATTAAGTTCCCACTGATATTATGACCAATAAAAAATGAGAAATGAATAGATTTGAATCCACAGTAACAATTTGCAACATTTGCATCAACCTCGAATTTGAAGAAAAATGTAATTGCAATAACTCCAAAATCGAAGGTTTAACATAGGCCTATGGTATTTCTAGCATCAGACAACTAAAATTATACGACTTGGTAGAAATGTTAGTTCACATAATTGCATTTAACGGTGGTTCGTCGACTAATTGCGATTCTCGATGGGTAAAATTGTGCACTATTTTCTTGAAAGCACGTATATAGTCTATTAGTGATAAGGATCTAGGAATCTAGGAATCCTGAGAGCCTGTGGCGTACCGCATACCGTATACATGACTGACAAAAGAGTTTAAGGATATGTTACACATATACACAATTTATATATGGGGTCCTGTGTGAAATGAGCAACAAGGCAGGAACCGCGGCGGTTGGTCGGTCGGCCCATCCGTCGACCGAGCCGACGCCACAGCCGGCGGCCGACGCTTCACTCACTACCATCAAATACTCTATAGGTCTTTTCAAATCTTAACCAGAAAACCGTTTTTCAACACCACAGAACTTATCACTTTCACATAGAATGATCAAACGAGTTTTTAATTTTAATCTATATTACAATTTACACTTAAATGAAAAAATAAAAGAACAATCAAGTTGCATGCAAGGTCGTGGGTTCGTGCCCCACGTTGGGCGCCAGTGGTTACTCATATCACGGTCGTCAGATAACTTGAATCAAAGAAATTTAGCACTATAATTATACGTACAATTAAACATTTTTTTCATTCTGCTTTTCGTTGAACAAGAAATTTTCTTTGATCAAAGAAGTATTTTGATTGGACGTATTCAGTACTGCATTTCTTTGATTCAAGTAATCTCTTTTTCCAGTGTATATACTCAATGAACAGGGTTTTCCACAGAATCGGGAAAATAGAGAGGTACTGAAATTTTCATAAAGAATCAAGAAAACCTGGAAAAGTCCTTAAATTCATGAAAGTAACCTTGAAGATATGATAAAGTCCTAGGATCCCAGAAAAGAGTCTGGAGAATGTTAGTGCTATTGATTTTTGAAGTTTTAATAATGATTCAAGTACTTTTTTGGCCATTTTAGTAATATTTGAATGAGCGCAGAAACATGCGCTGAATTTGAATCTGGGCTATATTTTTTAGTATCAGCTCTTGTTTGATAGTCATTTTCAACTTATTTTTTTCTTTTCACGTTCTTTAATCATAATGCAAAATGATGTATATTTTTTTTCGAACACATAAGACATAGTTATAATGCGATTTTTAACGACGGAAGCAAGGTATACTTAGGTATAAAAGGGATGGATTTATTATCAAATGTTTCAACTGTTTAAAAAGATTAAACCTCAACCACGGACAGTCGCGAATTTCAGAACAAGCAGTTGAATCTTCGACTCAAAAGACGAATTTTTTCTAAATCTATTGAATGTTTACTGAGAGAGATCACTTCTCAACAAAACAGTTGAATTTTCTATGAAGAAAATGACTTTTCAACCAATTGTTCGTTATTCTGATGGGTAAAAGTTTTCATTGGAAAATCACAAAAAAGAATTGAAAAATCCAGTTTTCAATTAAATAGTTCCATAAGCAATGCAATAGTTGACCTTGCAAGCAAAAGTGGTGAATTTTCCACAGAACGCTTTTTTAATCAAATAATTGGATATTAATTCAAAATAACGAATTTTCAACTAGTCAAATTTTCTGAAGAGAAGATTAAAATTTAGACGAAAAGAATTACATTTTGAACCTTAATGTTGATGTCTCAAGCCAAAAAGATGTTTTTTTTGGAAAACAGTTAAATTTTTTATTCGTTATGACGTAATTTTCATCTAAAAATTTGGAATGAAGAAACAGTTGGATTAACCAAAAAAATACGAATGTTCAACAAAATGATAAAATCCTCAACAATAATATTCCCAACGAAATATTATAATTTTCAACTAAATAATTAGGTTTTGAACCAAGTGAATAAATTTCCAACCAGTTAGTTAAATTTTCTAAGAAAAACCGAAATGAATTTATAACCAATTAGTTGGTTTTTCTGACAAAAACCTGAATTTTCATTGAAAAATAAAAATTCCAATTCAACTGACTTGCATTTTTGGTAGTATTGTTTCCACTTTTAATGTTATTCATGAGTGCTTTTAAACTGATGAATTGATCACAAACTTTCAGATAAACATATGTATACACTCTAAAAGCAATATACTCCATGATTGAATTGGATCCGATAAAAACTGTCTGTTCAAATGTCAATATTAATGTTCCTCAATTAATGAATAATGTATCTGATAGATATGGTATTCTTAGAAATGAATTCTGTTTTTTGCCCCAGTGAGTGGGACGGTCTATTTAGGAACGAGCTATATTGAACGTGTCTCGCTGGTCAGAAGAAGGTGTGAGATTCGCAACAGCCGTCAATCCCCGAGTCCGCTACTATGTAATTAAATTATGTTAATCCTCGAAAACGAATATCTGGCCAACATTGCATAATTTCCTACATCATTACGTCAAGCTCCCAGGTTTCTTTTCTATCAAGCCCGCGGCCCTGCAGTCGATGATGAGTCTTCTCTTGAAGAGTATGAAAGCTTAAGGGGGTGTTTCTGCATGGCAGTACCGACACTTATCAAATCCTACGCAATCTCAAACAGTTGCACGCCCTCTATGAGCTGGTCGAGCGTGATAGATAGCACGTCGAGAGGAAAATTAGTCATCCTGTCTCTAGTCGCGTTCGAGAGAGACCAAATCGGCTAGGATACACCTCCTACAATCTACACATTGATGTATTTATATATTATATCTTGGTTTATATACTACAACCTCATTCATTGATAGTCCGTAGAAAGATTGATGACATTCTTTCCCATTATCAGGAGCATCCATTAAATTAAAAAAAAAATCTACTCGCCGCGCGGGCACATTCTCATAGCGCCGAGGGCGCGCGTCATTCGGATCTCGCGCTTCGCACTCGAAAATGTATTTACCTCGCGCTACGCGCTCGGTTTGTTTTTGCACTCGCGCTTCGCGCTCGGCTTCAATCGAGCTTGATTCAGTTTACTGAGTAATGCACACACAGAGTTAAAAATATTGCAAAACTGCTGAAAACCTCTACTTCTATGAAGATTATTGATTTTTTTTTCATTTTTGGAAAAATTTTTCCTTATATTAAGTTTACTTAAGGCTATACTGGCCTTAAGGAACACGTTCTCATTACAATACTCGCCCCCGATATTTACATCTCGCATAGTTTTGCTAGCAAATTGAATTTTTAATTGTTTAAAAAGCGTTGTCACAATTAAAACAAAAAATAAAAAGTAGAATGTCAGCTGCTGTATTTGATGATTGTGAATTCTCTTTTGTTAAGGGGGTAAGGGGGAGGGTAAGGGATAATGGATGGAAAAACCACTTTCTTTACGAATTTTTTTTTCAAGATCTGGTTAAATTGAATGTATTCAAATCATCTGGATATTATAAAGCATCATAAAAACAATATACGGAATTTTTTTGTAGAAAAATGCTAAGAAATAAGCTAGAGACGAAGCTTTTCCGAAGGCGCCTGTTTAAGAAAGATGATTTGCTGTGACCACTGTAGTTGAGCGTAGATTTATCTGAAATCGAAATAGTCGAGTTATTCTGATAAAATATAAGTTTGTCGACCCCAACAGTTGGTATTCATTTTTTTTCATTTTTTGATTTTTTTCAGCTTTTGGCCGTCGTTTGAAGTTGAAATAGCGATTTAAGACAAGAAATTCCGCCATTTTGTATGTGTAAAACAACCGTGACGGGGAAAAATGAAGTAAAAATAACCGTTGGGGTCGGGAAAAATTTATATTCTATCAAAATAACTTGACTATTTTTATTTCAGATAACTCTACGCTCAACTACAGTGGAGAAGCTTCGTCTCTAACTCATTTCTCAATATTTTTCCGAAAAAAAATTTCAAAATGTTGTTTTTATGATGCTTTATAATATCCAAATTATTTAAATACATTTACTTCAACCAGATCTGCAAAAAAAATTCGTGAACAAAGTGTTTTTTTCACCTCATATCCCCCCCCCCCCTTTAGGCTTCTCCAGCTTCAACGAATATATTCTCATCGTATGTTTCGTGCTGCGCACTCGTTCATAATCTGTCCGAAACGCGAACTTTTCTATATCACCTCTAACTATAATGCATCAAATGTATATAATATTAATTCATATACCTCCTACCTTATTTTTTAATATTTTTTGTGCGACCAAAATTTGAATATACGTTTTTTTTTTTTTTTTTGAAAAACTCTAAAAGTTGTGAAGATCATCCTGGAGGGCTCCCAAAAAGGAACATTTTTTTCCTTCAAACTTTCTTTTCATGCCTTGCGCTATTAGGCTTTCTCATTTTCTTTTATATTTTTGAATCTTGAAAATACCATAACTCTCACAATTTTGTTTTTATCGAAAAAAATTATGAGGATGAATTGTTTCATTTTTTAAGTACTACTAGGAATTGTACTTAACATTTTTGATTCTTGGAAAAAAAGTCCAAAAATTTTTTCTAGAAATGCTTTTCTTTGAGGTTTCATCCAAAATAGCTAGTTAACGAACTCATCCTTTCTTTTCTGGTTTCATAAAAGTGTGCTAAAGCACGATACAATATGATCATTCTTTCGAAAGTTATTGAGTATACAGATTACAGACTACAGACAGACACCTTCATAAAAAAACAGGGGGTCTCAAAACGTGGAGATTTCATCAAATCCGCGAATGTCAATTTTCGGATAAAACCAATGCCTTCTCATTCAGAATGAGAATGCAAGAAGATTCAGAGGGCGTCGTTTCAGCGGACGATTTCAAATTCCCAGTCATTTCCTGGTTCTTCAAGGTCAAGCTTTTTAATTTTGATGGTCAACTAGAAGTAACATATTTATGATTATCGAAAAACGCAAACATTCATTTTTATTCGTGACGTTCATTCTGAACATCCTTTAACATAGCAGATCAAACATTGCAGAATAGATCAATTTTGAAAATAATACTGAAATTTTCAACAACAAAAAAATGAAATTATTTATTTCAACAAAATAGTTCATTTTTCAACCAATGTGATGAATTTCCAAATAACATTATGAATCTTCAACCAGAACAATTCAAACAAGAATATTCAAACAAGAAGATTAATTCTCAAATAGGAAAATAATTTTCCAAGAAAAAACATAATGTTCTAACAGAATAATAGAATTTTGAACTCAAAAAATGATTATTTTTAACCAAAAATGGAACAGCAATATTTTACTTTGAAAACACAATTTCAAACGAAGCATAAGTGTTTTATACTAAAACAAAGAATCTTCAACTGAATTTGATATCTCAAATTTTAAATTGAAAAAAAAGATGTTTAAATAAATGCATTTTTAACTACAACTATGGAATTTCCAATTAAAATAAGTTAAATTATCAGTGAAAAAATTACTTATAACAAAAGAACTAACTTTCAAACAAATTATTACATTTTTACAGAAAATGATGAAGAATCATATATAATTGTACATGTTTAACTGAATTAGTTGAATTTCAAACCAGAAAGACAAATTTTTTACTTGAATGAGGAACCTCCAACTAGAATGGTTCAATTTTTGAAAACAATTTAATTTGCAACCTAAAAATACAATTTTTAAACAAAATGGTTAAAATTCGAACTATAAAAATGAAAGTTTTCAAACAAAAATAGAATAGTGACATTTTTGTCTTAAGAAATTAAATTTAAACCAAATATAACAGTTCTAAGCTAGATGAATGTTCGACTAAAATGAAAAATGTCTGACTGTATAACTTAAATTGTTAACCGTAAAGCAGAATTTTTGAAGAAGATTATTGACTTCTGAAGAAAAGAATAATTTTTTAACAAAAACTAAATTTTTCAACAAAATAAGTGAAGTTTCAACGAAAATATTGGATTTTCAGTTCAAAAAGACAAATTTTCATCAAGTTCCACAAAAATGAAACAGTTAAATTTTCAGTTGGAGTGATTGATTCTCAACCAAACTGATGAATTTTCAGGTATAATGCTGAATCTCCGATGTAATTCTAACAGAAAAATTCAACTCTCAACAAACAAGTTTACATTTTAAACAAGTAGTTAATTTTTTACCTAAAAAGTATGGATTTGCAATAAACAATGTGAACAAGTTTTCTATCATAATTCAGAAATATTTTCTCTTCAGAATACTACTTCTACCCCAGAGACTGCTTGAAGCACTTTCTTCATTTCAAATCAAGAAGAGGGGACTTCCAAATTGTCACAAATTTTGAATTGGAGGAACGATTTTTTTTAATTCCTCTCTGCTGAATTCGAAATATAATAAGTTTTAAAAGTTGCCGTTCTATGTGAGAAATTTCCTGTTTCAAGTCGAATTATACTTCTAAACTGAAACTCCCTGACCCGAAATAAAAAATATAATTACTTTCTGAAATTCCCCGTCCCAAGTCATATGAATGAGGAAAAGCTAAGAGAATCTCACAGAGCAACACATTTGCAAAACGTCTTTCTCATGATGGGAAAAATAAAAGTCTTCCTCTCATGACGTATGGATATATTTAAATATTTTGAGAATCAGACCAAAGGAACGTTTACATCCTTTACATCAAATGATAAGTTCTCTTTTTGAATCATAAAAAAGCGGTCATTTCTCGTATTTTTTTGGTAGAATTTTCCATAGTCTACGTTGAGTCAAGTATATTCCCTTTTTTTGAATCAAATTCCCGGTCGTATCTCGGTTTTTTCCCGGTCAGTAAAATTACCGGTCATTTCCCGGTCTTTCCTGGTTCCCCGGTCAAGTCGCCAACCCGATTTACGTTTTCTGCTTCTATCTCACACCCATCCCGAAGTCAGCAACAGTTCAAATTGAAAAATTTAGGAACGATTAAAAACTTTTTTTTTTAAATTGAAATCCCCCTTTTTCCCGAAAAAATTCCAATCACAGATCATTTTGAGACAATGACTGATGTTGAACATAAACTAAGTAAGGAGCTGATAAGGGGTAGGATGATAGATATATTTATACAAGATAAGCGGTCCCCTCTTTTGAGGCCGGGTGCATATTGAATATATAGGGTATTAGCTACCAATCGTGATGCTCCATCCTAAACGATGAACATATACAGAGAATAATGAGATATGATTCGTCTTTTTTAACGTTTAATTCATTTTGATTTGATCGAAAAGTTTCGTTTAATGAATCTAGTGATTGATTTTCTTATAAAATTCGGGACGATCTAATGTAAAAGCTTTCTGGTTGGATGATAAGTGTTATCGGAGCATCGCTGTAGCCGCCACACAATACAGAATCTTCACGAAACGAGATTAATACTGGGGATAAGAGTTCCTTAAGTGTCGAGGCACAAGGTACGCGGGTTTCAAAGTTTAGACCGTTTTGCCGCGTAACGAATTGGATTAAATCTCTCAGGGCGCATCGCCGAGAGCTTTATATCGGGTTTCTACGGTCTCGCGTCTGCACGTAATTACCGAAAAAATACACTTTATTTCACTTAACTCCGACCCTGGCTCGCACAGTCTCATTAACATAGCCTCGCGTAAGCTCCAAAGCTAAATACTTTGAAATCGGAATGTTCCGATTCAGGGAGCAATGTCCGCTCGATAATCCTCTTGGATAGGAGAAACTTACGAGAAAAGCGTTCCAAGGAAGGATCGCTCCAGGATTCGAGGGAGGTTAGCTATCTTTTATTTAGAGATATCATATCACCTATCAGCGATCGACCATAGCAGGAAAGGAAACTTACAGTCTGGTTTTATGGCCTACCTTTTAACCTATACCCCTGATACGGTCCTGGGTCATCTTTAAGGTAACATGCTCCTTCCTTTGGCAAATTATATATTCAGAATAATCTGAAAATATATCTCTTGCTTCATTCACATCCATACGGCTTATTCTCCTCTTGAGGGTTCTACTCACACATTCTATCCATTCCTTCTTCGGTCTGCCTCTGGTTACGCTACCATTCACCCTACCTAGATACACTTGCTTTGTTGATCGTCCTTCATCCATCCTCTCAACGTGACCGAACCATCTCAGCAAATTTCTTTCACTCTTGTCAAACAGCGTTTTTTCCACATCACATTCTTTGGGAACCCATTCATTACTCACCTTGTCCAATAGTGTTTTACCGCACATATTTCGCAGGAATTGCATGCCGATCGCGTTGAGTTACTCTTATCCTTTTCTTGATACGTCCAGGTCTTTCTATCGTACAGGAGTGTTGGTGCTAGCACATAATTATATATAGCAATTTATTTATTTATTACATTTTTACTTTTAGTAATACCCCGTACACTGTCGATTATCTTCCTACCCTCATTTATACGCCTGGAAATCGCTGCATCTATCTTCCCGTCAGAAGTGAATAAACTTCCAAGATACACGAATTTATCAACTTGTTCTATCCTCTCGCCATTTAGGGTAATATTGCAATTTGTTTCTGCATTCCTTCTCTCAAAAGAATAATTTTTGTTTTATTGACGTTAATGTTAAGACCCATGCTCTCCATGCTGGTGTCCAGTCTGCTCAACATCCTCTGCAAATCATCGGCTGTTTCTGCCAAAACGATCTTGTCATCTGCAAACGCAAGGCCACGAACTTTCACTGTCCCAAGATCAACACCTTCCTCGTCAAAGAGAGCTATTCTCAGACATTTGTCCATGTATATATGAAACATCCAAGAGGACATAACACATCCTTACCTAACGCCCTGGCTAATATCAAACCAATCGCTCAGTTGTCCATTTACTCTCGCACCTAGTTTGCTACCATTATATATTGATTGTATTGCTTTCAGAAGCCACCTAGTTACTCTATATTCTTTTAGAACTTCCCAAAGTGTAGCTCTATTTGCCTCGTCGGAAGCTTCTCCCAGAACAACAAATGCACAGAAAACTTTTCTGTTTGCTCTTAGGCTTCTCTCTGTGATCTGTTTCAAGTTAAATATCTCATCCGCAAACGATCTCCCTGTACTATGTAGTAGAGTCGAGAATAGCTGCGTAAATGTCTCAAAAAAATTTTGGCGTATCGACTTTTAATTTATGAACTTGGCTAGTCTGATGCCTTAAGTGTCAAAATGTATCTTGAGGTAGGTCAAATAGTTGTTCATGTTTATGTTGTGTTGTGTTGTGCCGTGCGCCGCAGAGAGTTGACGCTGTTCGCGAAACTGAGAGAGCACGACGATAACTTTGAAGTGACGTCAAAATAAGCAAGATTACCCGATTTTGATTTTGAAAAATGGCTTCTATTCCTCGAGATACGTATAATATTACAATACAATGTAATAACAAAGGAGTCAATTGTTAAATTAGCATTAATTGATATGTTTCAACATTATTTTTGCTTCATAGATTTTAGTATTTGATATTGTCTCAGCATTTGAAGTATAGTTCGTGCTGTATCGACACTAAACGGATACATTTTTGTAATATTTTCCATGCAAATGTCGGCCGCTGGTATTCTTTCTTATTTTTTTTTACAAATCTTACACGTTCCACATTGGTTTTTTATAATCTATTAGTCTTTACAATCAGAAATTCTCAACATTATTTAGACATATTCAGCGCAAAAAGTTTTTTTTTTTAATTTTTCGAAATCATTTAGCCATATGAAACTAAATAAGTTTTTTATATCCGACAAATCATTTTTCAGATAAGAACTATTAATGATTATAATAATGTAATAATCTGGTTTTGAATTTGAAAAGCGTCTCACCTATAGCACACATATTATTATAATTATTATCATTATCATAATTATTATTATTATACCATTAAGCCAAATCCCTTTCGGGGTAATATGAGAATCGAACTTAATTTTTTAGCGGAAAAAAAATTGCGACAGCTGCTATTACTTTTTTTGAACAATAAAAATTCGTATTTCTCGATTTAATTTAATTTTACTATAACTCGTCCGCAATTATGTTTTTTGAAATTTCGACTTCACATC
>WSXT02209238.1:0-17921 GCA_011762715.2 Neuroterus valhalla
CAAGTTGATGGCGCTGCAATCAAGAGCTGTGAATCAGGGTTGGTTCGGACTAGAAATGAGGTATAAACCCTGGTTGTGGCCATGAAATAATTTTCCAAGTTGGGGCCAAACTTGTAAGTAGGCAAAAATTTGGCAATTTCCACACGGGCAGAGATAAAAAACGTTTCTTCTTGAGAGCCCTACAAGATCGTGGATACGACTTTTTGAATTTTCTCAAAGAATCGAAAATTTTAATTCTTACTGCACAAAAAATAATTTATGATAATCTGGGAATTTGAAAACTTTCGGAAAAATGATCATATTCACATCAACTTCATAAATATAAACGGAAATGAGAATTTTCAGCCAAACAAGGAAAGATATGAAAAAAGTTAAATGAAAAAATGTTTATTTTTGGTAGCCCTCCAGGACGATCGGTACAACTTTTTGGGTTTTCTCAAAAATTCGAATATTCAATTTTCTGGCACACAAAAAATAATGAAGAATAGGAAAATGATTTTTTTTATCAAACTATGCAAGGTTGCGGGAAAATATAGATAAACTAAACTTGTGCAATAAAAAAAGATTTTTACAAGAAAATATCTTTGAAAGTGTTATCAATTTCTTCAACCGGATGTGCAGTTTTCATTTCAATCAGGAAAAATAACTATAAAAATGAAATAATAAAATTTTCGAGAAGATGACTAAGGCCAATACAGAACATTGATAGAGAAAAAATAGTCACCCGAAAAATATCTGTGAATTTCTTATAATTTTTCCGATTGGACACGTAGTTTTTATTTCAATCGTAGAAAATAAAATGAAAAAATGGGATTTCTATAAAAACTCCATAGCATGTGAAAAAAAATTAGGCAACAAGACTTCTCTCTGCCGTTTTGGACAAACTTTGGTGAGTGCGCAGCACGAGGCACGCGATGAGAATGTATTCGTTAAAGCCGGAGAAGCTTAAACAAAAGGACTTCACACTCCTCAAATTAAAGTAGTCGACATTTCGCTTTTAAGTTTCACAAGCTTTGTATACAAATGTAGGGAGGTAGAAAGGCTCAGCGCGGAGCGCGAGGTGAGATTACCATCAAGTGCGAAGCGCGAGATCCGAAAGGCTCCCGAGAAGAAACCCTTTTTTTCTCTGACTTTCTTTTCAATCTTGCGTTATTTGGCTAGAAATTCTGATTTTCGAACAGATTTTTGAATTTTGAAAAAGTCATAACTCTGGCAATTTAATTTTCATCGAAAAAATGAAAGGAATAAATTGTTTCACTCTTTACGTGCTATAAGATATTGTGCTCACAATTTTCAAGTCTTGGAAAAAAAGTCCAAAAAACTCTTCAAAATGCTTCCCTTCTCTGATTTTCCATCCGAAATATAACCGGCTGTTTTATTAGGGGATAGTGGCATATTTCACCATTCTTGTTATTTTCCCTACTAGTGGGGAAAATAGATCAGCTGATGCGGTGAAATTCAATTATCTGGTTGAGAGTTTCTTTTTTTGACAAGTTCTCATCCTTGTCAAGAAGATTATCTTCTTTGATTTCAAATGTAATTGATCTTTCATCGAAAATTTATTTGGTTCAAAATTTATGCTTCTGATTAAAAGTTAATCTTATTTATAACAAAGTCAATCTTCTTGGTGAAAAATGAATTTTCGCTGTTTAAAATTGAATGATTTGATCGCAATTCAGACTGTGTCTTCTCGTCCGGGAAAAATTTGAGAGTTTCGAGATGACCAGCCAAGCGTATGAAAAATGATTCACAATTTATCCCGAATTTCAGAACAAAGATTCACTTCCTAAAGTTGAATTATTTAGTTTGCTCTGCTATCAACAGATTCGAAATGCAAATGCGATTTCCAAGTTTGCGAATTTGATAATCAGTTAAGCAGAAATGCAAATTTGCACAATCGCTATAAACCGCATTGCTGAATCTGATTAAAATTATACTAATTGGCGAATCTTTCATTAATTGCTCTTGATGAGTCATTACCGATAGTGGAAGAGAGAAATGTCAAATATTTATTGAATGTGGCTGAATGAAATCACAGTAAATTCTGATATGTCAAAGTTTCTGCAATTCGATTCAATCTTCTATTAGAGGACATCTGACAGTCGTTTTCCTGACCAATGGCATGGCTTATAATCGGCGACCTTATGATTTAAAAAATTCAAATATTGTTTCGAAATTTCGGGGAATGGCTTAGAATATAAAATCTTGCCCTTCAGTTTACTCGAAATATTATTCTAAGGTGAATGAAATACTTTCTGTGAGAAGAGGATCGACGGACCGCACCATATCTCAGTTGGGGGAGCATCCGTCTGGACATCGAAAGGCCCTGGGTTCGGATTCTTAGAATTAAATTCTATAATTTTTTAGTCCATGGAATATCGGAATAATTATATGATATAAATTTACGAATAATGAGAAAAATTCATTGCAGAATTCTAACCCGCAAAATCTAAAATCTTGAAAGCTGCATTTAAAAAAATGAATTTACAGATTGTAAAAATTTGGATAAAAAGGGAACATTCAGTGTGAAATTTAAGTATCAAAGTTCAGAAAGTAGTTTGTGAAATTTTCTCGAAGTCTTGATCCAAATTTTCGTAAAGCGTGTTGGTTCGGAAAAAAATCGATTCACGATAACAAAAATCTCCAACCAAAAAAGTTTCTTCTTGAAACAAGAAGATGCATTTTCAACTAAAAATATAGATATTTAACTGGAGCACTTTATTTTCCAACCACGTAAGTGGATATTCCAAAAAGAAGATTCATTCTAAAATAGAAAGAATCAGTTTTTAAGAAAAAAATGTAATGTTTTAACAACATATTCGAATTGAAAGTCCAAAAATAATTATTTTCAACCAAAAATGTATTATTTTAGGAAACCAATTTCAAACGAAGCATAAGTTTTTCATATTAAAAAAAAAAGAATCTTCAACCGAAGGAGTCGAGTTTAAAAACAGATAAATAACTTTTACTGAAAAATTTTAATAGACGAAAATTTGATTACTCAAATTTTAAATTGGGGAAAAATGAATGTTGAGCTGAAAAAATAGATTAAAAAATGAAACCATGGAATTTCACGTTAAAAATGATTAATTATAACAACAACAACAACAACAACAAACTTTCAACAAAAAAGCTATTTTTCAAAAAACAAAAAAAAAATGTCAAACAAATGATTACATTTATACACAAAATAATAAAGAATCAAATAAAATTGTTAATGTTCAACTAAAGTGGTTGAATTCTAAACCAGAAAGATGAATATTTAACTGAAATGATGAACATTCAACCAAAAAGAATATATTTCCATTTTTGACAAAAGATTAGTTTTTAACCATAAACTACGATTTTAAACTAAATAAATATTATTTTTGAACAGAATGGTGGAATATCGCACCATAAAAATAAAAAGTTTCAAACAAAAATGGAATAGCGATCTTTTTTGCTTGGAAAATGGATTTTAAACCAACATAAGTATTTCCAACCAGATGAATATTCGACTACACTGAAAAATATTTTACTTTCTAATTTGAATTATTACCCGTAAAAAAGAATTTTGCAAAAGAATATCAACTTTCGAAGAAAAATATAATTTTCTACAAAAAATCGATTTTTCAACAAAATATATGAAGATTCGACGAAAGAATTGAATTTCCAATTTAAATAGACATATTTGACAAATAGACAAGTTGTATTTCCAGTTGAAGTGATTCATTTTCAAATGAATAGATCTATTTTAAGCAAAAAATTAATTTTTGACCATAAAGAATAATTTTATACAAAAAAGCCAAATTTTCCACGAAGTTCATAGATTTTCGAAGAAATAGTTCAATTTCCAAATTCAAAAATCAATGTTCAACTAAATACTTAAATCTTTCACAAAAAGAAGATGGATTGATTTTTTAAAGTAATCAAAATTTCAAGCAGAGGTGGATTTGGAATCGAAATATTGCAACTTCAACACAAAAATTTGATTTTCAACAAACAAGTTTAAAATTGAAACAAGTACATAGTTGCTTTTTTAACTCAAAAATATGAATTTACAATGAACAATGTAAAGAAGCTTTCAATCATAATTCAGAAATATTTTTTCCTCGGAAAACTACTTCTACTCTAACGAATGCTTGAAGTACTTTCAAAATTTGGAAGAGGGAATCTTTAGAATTTTGACGAATTTGGAATTTGAGGAACGATTTTTCAAAATTTCTCTCGTCTAAATCCGAATTGCAATTAACCTAAAGGGTTCACGTTTCATGTAAAAGATCCCCTGTTCCAATTGAAATTATACTTCTTCACTAAAACTCTCTGCCCTAAAATAAACACTATAATTATTTTTTGTAGTTGCCCGTCCCAAGTCAGATAAATGAGAAAAAGCAAATAAAACGTGATGAATACATTATTTAAAAAAATGGAGGTAACGATTCCTTCTGTGGGTAACAAATTCGCAAAACTTTGCCTTATAATAGAAAAAAAGGAGAATTCTTCCTCTCACTTGAACATTTTGAGAATTAGATTAAAGAGACGTTACGTTGTTTGAATCGAATGATAAGATCTCTTTTTTTTTAAAAAAAAAAAAGTAGTCATTTCTCGTATTTTTTCTGTGTTTGAGGAAATTTCTATTGCGGATATGTAGAACAACTGATCGTTCTGTTTTCAAGAAATTGATAGTTTTTTTTAGACATTGTAACAATCTGCGGAATAAAAATTGGAAAATCACTTGTCTCATAATGAATGTCATTTATTCGTAAAGTTTTTTACAAATATTCGTTAGTCTAATCCACTTCTCGATGAATGTATACGAAACCTTTAAAAAATTGTAGCCTGTCCAAGAGTGACATTATATTTTGTTAAAATTTCGAAAACTTTTTCCACTTTTCGGAACAGTTATTCAAAAGGTTTCTATTACTTTTTTTTGTCGATAAGTCAACTTTTTAATTAATCGACCTTCACTAATAAAATTTTATTCAAATTAAGATTGATATTTCTTGGTTGTGATCCAATTCAATTATTTTGTTGAGAGTTTTTTTTTTTTTGAAGAATCTTCATTTTTGTACAAATATATATTTTTTTATCGAATTATCATTTGGTGCAAAATTCAGGCTATGTGTAGCCTTCCTGAAAAATTTGAAAAGCTGGAAAAGGTGATGGGTCAGCCAAGCTTATGAATGATATTTGACTCCTCATCTCATATTTCTGTTCGATCAAAAAATCTGCATGTTACAACTATATCCATACATTCCAGAGGTATCCTCTTGTATTGGGAATCACTCCCTTTTTGTTCCAGATGAATCCAAGATGATCTCAAGATATATTAGAAATTCATCTTTGTTATTCGAATTCAATTATCTTTGTTTACAAATTAGAATCCTTCTTGTTTCGAATAGGTGTAAACTATCATATTTTGTGTTTCGAATTTGATTTTTAAATTGAGAACAAAACTTGTCCAATCAGACAAGATCTTCAAACTCAATGGAAAGTACTTTTTGATAGAAAGAGTGATTTCTGTTTCATTCATGAAAAACAATATTAAAAATGGAAAAATTTAATTTTTGGACAAATAACACACGTATAGCGAAAAACCGGACAAAACTTCATTACTATATAAAAAACCTGAAATGTTTTATTTATATTCTTCAACAGGAAACTCAGTTTCTATTCCATTCAGAAGAAATAACTTCAAAAGTAAAATAACGACATTTTCTTACAAATGAACAAAAGTAGGGCGGGAAGTTTATAGACGAAAGTTATTCGCCCAATAAGGTCTACAAATTCGTTAATAATTTTTTGACGGAACGCTTTGTTTCCTCTTTAATTGTGAAAATCAAATAAAAAATTAAAAAGTATATTTTCCGCAAAAACAACACAACCTATGGAAGGAATGAAGGAACAAAAGTTCTCTACCCAAAAATGAGCAACCAATTTTTTATCATTACGCGTAGTTTTTGTTTTAATCGTAGAAATAATATCAAAAATAGACGAACTGAACTTTCTGAGGGGCAGGACAAGGAACGGGATATATGCAGTAATATAATACACAAAGAATGTATCAGATTTAAATAAAAAATTGGAGAGTTCGCGTTTGGACAAATTTCAATCAAGTGCGCAGCACGAGACACGCTATGATGATGTATTCGTGAAATCCAAAAAGCCTTAACAAAAGAGAATTCATAATCATAAAATTACAGCAGTCGACATTTTGCTCTTTAGTTTTGAAAGCTGTATACACAAATGCAGGGAAGTACAAAAACCGAGTGCGACGCCTGGGCTGGAATTTTTATTGAGTGCAAAGCGTGAGATCTAATAGGCGCGCGCTTTAGGCGCGCTCAAACATGCGAGCCAGGGAGAATGAGAAAATGCTTGCGCAGCGGGCAGATTTTCTCGTTCAGAAATTCTCATAATTTTGTTCACAATTTAACAATATTGATAGAAAAACATTGCGTTTGGCTGAAAATGTACTGTTTCGTTGGAAAGTTCAAATCTTTCGAGAGAATTTTCGTCCTTAATAGTTAAAAACGAAACTGTTCAGTAGAAAATCAATATTTTCTGGGTATAAATGGATTATTCCATTAAAATTTAGTCTTTTGAGGCGATTCAAACTGTTTTGTAGCCGGAGAAGAATATTTTTTTTGTTAAAATATTGACTTTTACAATTTCAAGTCATAAATGCATATTGTTTTGTTGGATATTCAATAAGGTTATTTTTTCAAGAGTTCGTTTTCTGTCAGAAAACAGTATTTTTGGCAAAAGTAAAGTTTTCGGAGCGAAATTGAAAGTAATGGGGCAAAGTAGAATTAGCAAAGCAAAAGTGAAATTTGCAGGTCAAAAGTGAAAATAAATTTCTTTCTTTCAAAATTCTTTTCTACCATATAGAATCCCTAAACGACCACGAGTAGAGTTATATCAGATCAAATCGGCCTTTGGTGAACTCAGTTAGGTACATGAAACAGAATGTATGTTCATTAACCAGCCTTGATTGATAAACGGTTTTGGTTTTTCCCATATAAAATGCTACGCATAAATCATTTCAACGTAAGGTGCTATGAGATGAACATTCACATTCGATTAATGTTGGAGTATAAATGTTGAACCGTTGATAATAATTTTGACGTCAAGTATAGATTATTCCAATTAACCTAGTATCAGTCCGCTGCAAATAACTCTGATCCAACTTTCAAATTGAAGTGAAACCCTGGTATTATTGCTGCTGAATCGAATGATGTTGGATAAAGTAAAGGAAAGGGTCATTAAATGAGCATATGGTAATATTTATAGATGATCTTGTATGAGAATACTTTCAGCATATCGGTCAATTTCCGGGGCTGACCACTTTATCTAGAAAACTCCAATTTTAATTTGTTTGTGAAAGCGACGCATGTTGCAAGATCGTAAACAGGGCTACACGCAGAGCACACTGTCAAGTAGAATTAATGTCGCTCTCGAATCTTCATGTTTACGATACCCAGTCACTCGCACAGGTGCAAAATCGAAGCATAAGCCAAAGCCTCGGTTCACAGTTGCTATAGCTTATGTCTATACATGTATGCAACGCATGGCATCCATTGACAAAACGGCCTCTCACGTGACGAGAACTGGAATGGGTCATCAGAGTTTGCTATGATCCTTTTTTTCCACGAAATTTAAGTTTAGACATTATTGTGCTTTAGACTTGGGGACACGGGTGAAAATCGACACGGAAGTTAAGTCCTGGGAATGAAGCGCACTTATCGTTCGAGGTTCGGCAGGCTACACAGCGCGTGAGCTTGTGGTGACTGAGTGGTCACTATCTTCCTTTGATTCTCTTTCTTTCCTTTACTCTCTTCTTCCCCTCTTTTCTCTTTCTGCCTTCTCTAGACTGAGTTTTAAGGCCGATGAGATGAGGCTGTTTACGGAATACGTGATCATGTGGATGATGGAAGCGTTCAGGAATATATCATGGTTCATCATGAGAAGGGGAAACGTCAAATCCCCATATTACGTGTCACATTTCACTTCTTCTCATTATATAATGAAATTTATTGAAAATTCAAATATTTCATGACAAATTCAACTTTCTGGATGGAAAATATATTTCAACAAGATGACACCTCATTTTTGGGGTAAAACTTCTAGAGGCGCGTTGTGAAATGGTGGAACGGTAATGAACAGCAGTGGAACAGTAACACTTGAGTACAGTGACACTTGCCCCACTCCTGTCACTTAAGCGCACTACACAGTGCGTAGCAGCACGTTTAGACGCCCATATAGAAAATTATAAACTGCTCATATATAGTAGACAAAGCAATGATGTATATTTTTTTTCAATAAAGTTCTTTGTACAAAACAAATTTTCCAATGAAATCTGAATAGAAAAATGATTTCCCGACCAGAGATTTGCATTCTCGATGAAAAAAATATTACAAACCAGAAAGACGAAATTTTTACAAGGGGATCGAACCTTCAGAGAAGAAAGATTTTAAGAATCATAAAGGAGAACGATTTCATCCAAGATGTTGAATTCAAAGCAAGAAAAAAAAAACAATTTTTCCGTGGAACAGTTGCATTTCTAACTCGTTAATATGAACTTCCCACAAAGAAGATGAATGTCGTGAGACGAAATGTCACGTTTCATTTTTCCTCTTTTTGAAAGGGGAAAAAAATTAAAAGCAGGCGATTCGCATACATTGTTCTGCAAATTCACTAAAAAAATATATATGCGAGCGCGACAATAGCAGAAACACTTTCCTTCCATAAATGAAAATGTCCAACTCAATGACAAAAATGATAGCAATTTTTTGCCTCTGGATATTGAAGCATATTATTCGCAAGATATGAGAAAAAATACCAAATTCGATTTTCAAACTGCAGAAAACTGGTAAATCTCACTAAAACTGCCTCTGTGGACGCTTCTACTCATGTGGATGATCAATTTTTATAGTGGACAAGAAGCCTGTACCACTTTTAAGTTTGGGGTTTGAAAACATATCAGTTAAAACTTGTAGAATGAGCAATAAAAAATCGATGTTTTTTATGGAGACGTATCAAGATTGAAAAGAAAATCATCTGAGCGTATCGACGTAAACACATAGGCGATTTTCATGGGGAACCAAAAAACCGATCCGTTTTTGGAGCGGCTATCTCGAAATATATTAGGCAAAGCTTGTTGAAGAAGAATAAGAATTTGATACACTTTTCCGGAAAAACACCAAATTGGGAAAAACTGACCATCAAAGCATCACGGCTTATAAAGTTTTGTTTTTCTTCCACTAAGAAGCACCGAAACTGTAGGAAACCCTCGTCGAAGCATTACGGCACATATAACGGTTGAAGAAAACTGATCATTGAATCCTTACGGCGTGTATGGACAGTCAATTTTTACATAGAATAAAAAAAATGTATCATTTTCAAGGTTAAGACTGATGAAAGATTAGGCAAGGATTGGTGAAGAAGAATCAGCATTTGATATGTTCAAAAAGCATAAAATTTCGGAAAAATTGACCATCAAAGCATTTCGGCGTACATTGATGGTCAATTTTTGCATAGAACCAAATAAGTGTATAATTTTTGATTCTATGATTTGGAATCATATTAGGCAAAGCTTGCTGAAAAAATGGAAAGTTCTATTTTTCTTCCCCGAAGAAGCACCAAAATTGTAGCAAACCCCCGTCGGAGCATTACGGCACATATAACGGTTGAAGAAATCTCACCATCAAAGCAGTACGGCGTATATAGACAACTAATTTTTGCAAAGAACCAAAGGAGTGTATTTAATTTATGTTGAAATTTGATAACAGATTATACAAGGCTTGTTAGAGAAAAATGAAAATGGTATCTTTCTCTTTCGGAGAAGCACCAAAATTTAAGAAAACTGACCATGAAAGCATAGGACTTATATAGACGGTCAATCTTTGCATAGAACCAAAATAATGTATCATTCTTCAGGTTAAGACTGATAACAGAATAAAAAAGGCTTGATGAAAAAGAATTAGAATTTGATTTTTCTAAGAAAAGCATAAAAATTCAGATAAACTGACCATCCAAGCATTACGGCGTATATTGACGGTCAATTTTTGCATAGAACTAAAGAAGTTTATAATTTTTAGGGCTACAATTTGGAACCATATTAGGAAAGGCTTGTTGAGAAAAAAGAAAAGTTCTATTCTTCTGCCCCGAATAAGCACCAAAATTATAGCAAACCCCCTTCGAAGCATTACGGCACATATAACGGTTGGAGAAATCTGACCATCAAAGCAGTACGGCGTATATAGACAGCTTATTTTTGCATAGAACCAAAGGAGTGTATTTTTTTCATGTTGAAATTTGATAACAGGTTATGCAAGGTTTGTTAAAGAAAAGTGAAAATTGTATCTCTCTCCTGGAGAAGCACCAAAATTGAAGAAAACTGACCATGAAAGCATTACGGCTTATATAGACGGTCAATTTCTGCACAGAACCAAAATAGTGTATCATTTTCTAGGTCCAGACTGAAAACAGATTAAACAAGGCTTGATGAAAAATAATTAGAATTTGATTTGTCTAAGAAAAGCTTAAAAATTCGGATAAAATGACCATCCAAGCATTACGGCGTATATCGACGGTCAATTTTTGCATAGAACTGAGAGAGTGTATCATTTGATAGGTTACTTTTTTGAGACATATGAGGCAAGGCTTGTCGAAAAAGAAGACAATTTTTTTTCTTCTTTCCCGAAGAAGCACCAAAATTAAAGCCATCCCCCGTCGAAGCATTACGGCACATATAACGGTTGAAGAAAACTGACCATCAGATCATTACGGCGTATACAGACGGTCAGTTTTTATATAGAATCAAAAAAGTGTATAATTTTTTAGGTTGGATTTGATAACAGATTAGGCAAGGCTTGATGAAGAAGAAGTCGAATTTCATATGTTTGGGAGAAGCATCAAAATTCGGAAAAATAGACCATTAAAGCATCACGGCGTACATTGACGGTCAATTTTTGCACAGAACCGAAAAAGTGTATCATTTGTGAGGTTACGATTTGGAAACATATGAGGCAAGGCTTGTCGAGAAAAAGAAAAGTTTTTTTCTTCTTCCCCAAAGAAGCACCAAAATTACAGCAAACCCCCGTCAAAGCATGACGGCACATATAACAGTTGAAGAAATCTAGGGAATACGCCATATTGGAACTTGAAAATAGGACAAATAGACAGAAAACTATTATACGATAAATGTATTTGGAAATTTTTATGGATGCAGTTTGCATTGATGTAAACGTTGATTTGGTACGCATCGAATTTTTGTTAATAAGTGATTCGTAACTTTCGTAAGCAATATCTATTCCATTCACACTGATATACAGTAAGCTTGTTCTGTATCTCTGAATAAAACTGAACTTGAATATAAAGTCTTGCGTGATGTACATTATATGCATTGTTTTTGCAGTTATAAGGCCTTCATATTATTGTTAGCATTAATAACACTCTAATTTCTTCATGATCAAATTCGATCAAAAATAAGATTCGAGGAAATACCTTGCCTTTGAATCAAGTAAGAGAGGCAAATTCCTACAAGCGATTGGAAATTTAGAAGTCTAACAAAATATCAAATATGATTATCAACAATATTTTATTGATGACGTTTGATCAATTTCATATTTATCTGGGCTCATTACATTTTTACAGAAAATTAAATTACGCTGCGAAAATATTAGCATTATTGTCATACATTTTATATGCATATTTGCATAGATATTATTCTTTTTAGATTTCTTCATAGATCAAGTTTTCAATTATTTGTCCTATTCTCAAGTTTCAAAATGGCGTACTCCCTAGTTGAAACGCGGAACAGGTTTGTAGCTCTCTCGGCAACTTACTAGGGCCAACACTGAGTACAGCGTACATAGATGGTCAATTTTTGCATGGAACCAAAAAAGCGTATCATTCTTGAGATTAAGATTTGGTAATAGAGTATGCAAGGCTTGATGAAGTAGAATTATAATTCGGTTTGTTCAGGAAAAGCACCAAAATTCAAGGAAACTGACCATCAAAGCATTACGGCGTACATAGATGGTCAGTTTTCGCATAGAACCGAAAAAGCATATAATTCTTCAGATTAAGATGTGGTTATAGATTAGGCAAGGCTTGTGGAAGAAAAATAAAAATCCCAATTTTTCCCCCTGAGAAATACCAAAACAAGAAATTGACCGTTCAAGCGTTACGATGCACGCAGAAGGTCGATTTTCATGTAACTCTTAGATGACCTATCGTTTTGATTGTCAATATTTCAATATGTATTGGTCGAGACTCGTTGAATCCAAACAAGAATTCGGAGAAGTACAAAAATTGGAAAAAAATCGACTGCCTTAGAGTAAGCGAAAATAGGAGAAAGACTCTGGAGCCAGCGTTACCTTGATGGGAATTTCGGTTTTTCGAAGTCTGAAGAATATCAGTTTAGAGAGAGATTTTCGGCAACATCGTACTTCATTTGCGGGGATAATGATAAACCTAATAATTAATTTCTCTTCGAAAGAGAAGTTTATGTTTTAATGAGGTTAAGAAAATCGTACAATCTGGTTGGCCATGTGCATTCTGAAATCATACTAATAATCAGTCGTTCTAGGAATAAAATTATAACCTCAAGCTCAAATCCTGATTTTCAGTTGTTTATGTATTCTAGTTTGATTACCTATTCAATTTAGCTGAAGCTCAGGATGCCTATGTGCACTTTGCGTAACATGATTTGAATACTAGCATAAATTATGAGCTCGAATAATATACGACGAAAATCCCATAATGTAGTGCTTTCGTGGAACGAGCATATAGATTAATCTTTCATGGTAATATTATTCATCAGCTTTACTGAAATTGTTTGTCAAAAAGATAATAATCGTTGGAAAAAAACATTATGAATAGAAAACTACCAGAAAAAAATTCTAACTCCGGAATTAGGTGTATGAAAATCCGAGATTGGAATTTTTTTATCTCATGAAAGCTCTACAGCAGGAATCTTCTGAAAAGCTCATAACTTCTATCAGATAAATCTCGAAATTTCATTCTTATAACTCTCTTCATTTAATGTTGATAACTTCTCTCTACAAGCATCGTCAAATTTTATAACGAATACAAGTAGAAACTATTTCAGTTGTATTTCACTCGGAACAGACCAACTTTTGCAGTTCATGTCTGCAAACCTCCAGATTTGGAAACAATGTTTCATCAGCACCGGGGAACATTTCATATTTCATATGTTTCAAATTATAAACGCTCGCTTAATCTGTCCAAAGGAATACCTTTTAACACCAGAGAGGAAAATTATAATTCAGAGAATAACTTGAGATTCCAGAAATGCTGCTATTTAATCCAATTTTACATTTTATATCGGAATAATCGAATCTAAAGATGAAAAAAACCTTATAGCTCTGCTTCACAATCTCGCTTACCGACAGTCAATTTTATTTTGTAAATAGACGGAAAAGATCAATGTTCAACCTAAGTCAAGCTAGATTGCTTCCAACCTCTGCAATTTTTATAAAAATTATTACATTTCCAACAAAATAAGGGATGTGCACTACTTCGAGTCAATCTCAGAATCTCATCAAAATTGAACACAATGTCAACAGATTGATTCAACAAGATCGTTATCAAAATATATGAGAGTTACTTTTCAAGCGGAAAAAATCTCAATTTTTCTCTAGAATAATTTAGTTCAACCATAAGAGGCAAATTTTTGAAAAATAATTGAATTTCCAACTGAATCAGAATAATTTTTCAATCCAGTGCTTTGTTTCAACAGAATTGGTCAATTTCTAACCAGATGATTGGATTCTGAGCAATAAAAGAATAATTTTCAACCATAAACATTATTTAATAACTGAAGAAATACGCAGTTAATGACGATGCTCTGTTCCATATCGAGTCTCGTGTGGCAAGTCTCAAATGCCGCAAGTCTAACGTGCGGTATATCTCACCTGCGGCAAGTCTCTCTTGTAGAAGGTCTCACCTGTGGCAAGTCTATTCACAGAAAGTTACATCTATGGCAAGTCTTCCTTATGGCAAGTCTCACCTGCGGAAAGTCTCACCTGCAGAAAGTCTCACCTGTGGCAAGTCCCCCTTGTGGTATTTCTCCCAAGTAGATTGCCAATTTTGTGGCAAGCTTCCCGAGGCGAATTGTCTACCTGCGGCCTCTCTCACCCTCAAAAGCGACAAAATTGCAGCATCCCTCCCTAACTCGATATACCATTTTAAGCTATTTGACCCACGATAATTCCATGACCAGTCACAGGGGTGTCTCCCCCTTCCCCTTACAGGATCCGGAAAAGGGGAGAGGTATGTGACCTACATTATTTGCTTACCCTTTCACAGGTGCTTTTCCGCCCCCTACACGACTTGGGAAAGATGTCGCAGGTTTACAATTTGGGTCGTGAGCCTTGCCTTACGATTTGCAATCTACTCGGAAGAGATGTCGCAAGGGAAACTTGCTGCGAAAAGACATGCCGCAGGTGAGACTTGCCACAGGCGGGACTCGTCGCAGGTGAGGCTTGCCGCATATGAGACTTGCCACTTGTGATACTTGCTGCAAAGAGACTTGCCACATTTGAGACTTTCCGCAGTGACTTGCCCCATCTGACTTGATGTGGATCCGTGATGCCCCAGATTGGACTGGGAGGAAGTCTAAAGACAGGGTAGTGAATGAAGAGGGAAGAAAATACTAAGTAGATTGGAAGAGATAGGATTGTTCATCCTAAACAGGAACAATCAGGGTGATGGGGAGGGAAAGTGCACTCGTGCAGAAGGAAAGAGGGGAACAGTTATAGGCTCGAAATAGTACATGGACTTGGATCATTTTGTACTGATAGTGACGTTAGAGATAAGAAATAGTGCTGAGCAGGAAATAGCCACGAAAAATAGGAAAGAAAAAAGAGAAGGAAAAGGTAATTGGACAACAGAAGGAACAGAAGAATTTAGAGAAAAGATGAAAATGGAAAAAGGAAATATAAATGAAGAGATAAGTTAAAACAGTAAAGGTGAAAAGAATGTATGAGCATAATGTTGAGAGGAAAATCAGCAGAAGGAGGAAAGAGGCAGCGAAGATGAGGAATGTAGAGAGGATAAAAGAAAGTTAGGAAAGAAATAGGAAATGGAGAAAAGGTATTGGTAGTGTGGAAGAATACAGGAAAGAAAGAACGAATACGATTCGTTATGTGATAGAAAAAAGAGGAGGTGAATGATATGTTTGAAGAGTGGGCAGAAGAGGCTAGAACAGAGGGAGAAGTATGGAAGAGAGTTAATAGAGAGCGAAAGGAGGAGAAGAATTACCCAAAAGATGGTCATGATAGACTCAAAAGAATATCCTATGGAATTGTAAGGAGGAGTGGAAAAGAAAGTCATGAGCGGGGAAAAGAGGGAAGGAACAAGACAAGAAAGAGGGTATCACAAGGGAAGAAATAGAGATGAGGATATGGTCATCAAAAGGAGGAAAGTTAGCGGGTATAGACGAAATCCCTAATGAAGTACGGGAATATGAGGGAAAAGAATTTAGGGAATAGGCATGGAATATGTGCAGCAGAGTGCGGAGAGTGGAAGGCTGGCAATGAATATGGAAATAAGGGATAGTTGTACCAACAGTAAAAGAGGAAAAGGAGGAAGAGGTCAAAGACTTAAGGGAGGTGACGCTGATGCCGGAAATATTCAAGATATATGTTACAATACCTTAAGAGAGGTTGAAGAAAGAAGTAGAGGATAAGAAAATACTCCCTCTGAATCAGACAAGATTTAGGAAAGATATGGGAGTGATGAATAATGTATATTTGATAAATTTTATTTTGAGAAGGAAAATCAAAAGAGAGAAAGGTGATGTGACAGCATTGTTTGTGGATTTGAAAGCAGCTTTTGATTTGCAAGACAAGGAAAAGATAGATGAAGCAATGTAGAAGAAGGAATTAATAGAAGGTTGTAGGAAAAGAAAAGCCTCAATCTTCAGGGGGAAAAAGTAAATTAAGAGTGAGGGGAGAGATAGGAGAAAGTTTCGAAATGGCTAGAGGTGTGAGGCATGGATGTCTGCCAAGTTGTTTCTTGTTTATTACTCTAATTTCAGATTTGAAGGGGAAAATTAAGGGAAATACTTGAGAGGAGTAAGGTTAGAAGATAAAAAATATACTTACTCGCTTATGCGGGTGATATAATGCAGATAGTAAGCAAGGGATTTCGGGGTTAATTACGTAATTAAATCACAACTGGATAGTATGAAACTGTATTTTGATACACATAAAACTAAGATAAAGAGGTGCATAAATGAGGCAGGAAGAAAAGAAGGATGAACAGCGGGATAGAAAGGTTAAAAGTTACAGGAAGTGAAGGGGGTTAAGTATCTGGATCTTAAAGTGCATGAGATGAGAAGCATGGAGTTCATATTGGGGAAAGGATTTAGGAAACGGAAGGAGTGATGCACAAGATATAGGGACCTGGAAACAGAATAAAAAGAATGAGAGAGGCATATAAGGTTGTTTGATGCACTGGGATGATCGATATCAAGCTATGAGGCAGAGATATGGAGATAGAAGGAGTGAAAGGAGACAGGGAATGTGCAAGAACGACATATTAGATGGACCTTAGAAGTAGAATGGAGAACGCCGTGGTATATGGTAAGAGGAGAGACTCAATGGGATATGTTGGACATGAAGAAAGAAAAGGAAACATGGCAATTCGAAGAGAAACTAAGAGAGGATAAGGGAGGAACTTGGAGAAAAAGTATAATGAAGAGGTGGAAGAAAGAGGAAAAAGGAAAAAGGGCCAGAGGATTAACGCGATGGGAAGAATAATTAGAGGAACTTTTCGGAGATCGGGAGGTAGGAGTAGAGAGCACCAGAGGTTATAAGGAAGTGTAAGAGAGATGCAGGAATTCAAATTACAGACAGATGGGAAAGGATAGCTGAATCAAGATACAATGAATGGTGGGAGGTCATGGAGAGAGAAGGATTGTTTTGGGAGAAGGATGAGAAGAGAAAATGTGGATTGTGCGAATGGGTGAAAGAAACAACCTCTATAGTTATTTGAGTTCTCTGAGTATAAGACAGCTATTGCTCTTGATGGTTCGGAACCCACCCCAAACTGCAAAAACCTTATGAGCGAAAAAGATCAAAAGGAATAAAATTTCGGGAAAAAACTCAATTCATTTGTGCAACAAGGTGCTATGAGGTTGATATTGGCAACAAAGACATGTATCAAGTTGTATTGTTTACTTGTCAATAACAATTTTGGTACCAAATAAACTAGTAATCTGTTTTGTGAAACTGTCAGAAACTGTGTGAAATTCAAAAAAGGTGATTTATGTATATTCTTTTTTCCGTACACTGACCGAACGCTCAGTAAACAATATTCCTGCTGGAGGACGTTGACGGATACGATTCCGTTCGTAAACAGGAACTGAAATTATAATTCGCTGCATATCGCTCAAGGTTCTTGCAACGTTCGGAGGCATGAATAAACGCGAGTCGTTTAACGATTTTTTTCGCACGAGAACACTTTCATTCATATGCATGACCGAATATGCAGGGAACGAGCAGAACTTGGCAAAATCACACCATCTAAAGGGCTGCGATTATTCTTGTACTCGGATAACAGAGCCAGATGCAGATAGGAAATCTTTGCACGTTGCTAGTGCGGATTTGCGATCAAACCTCTCTGCCTAAATGACACAGAAAGCACGCTTGTTAACGTACTGACTTCGACTTCCAAATCGTTGCGAATCGAACCAATTTGAATCCACCCGACGCCTGAGAATCGTTCGCTTAGCGCCTCTGACATTATACGAAACAACTCTTTGATCCAGAAACCACTGCTTTCAAAACTGCCTTCCATTTTGGGTCAAACTTCAGAATCGTTCGCGAGGTGTCTTTAAGGATGTACACTAGTTACACTCAACCTCAAAATTCGATAATCTTTATAATGATTTATATAATTGATCAAAATAT
>WSXT02209249.1:0-17921 GCA_011762715.2 Neuroterus valhalla
ATATATATAAACTAGGGGGCTGGGCCCCCTGCGCGCGTCGCGCGCCAACCCCCTTCTGTTTATTTCAAACTATATTAAAAAAACATAAGAATATAGAAATATAATAATAATAATATACTGTATTTCTCAAAAACGTAGGAAGATAACGAATATTGGAGTCTATGTACTGACCTTACTGAAAACGTAGATCCTAGTATTCGTCTATGCACTGACCTAACTGAAAACATGGACCCCAATATTCATCCATGTGCTGACCTAACTAAAAACATAGACCCCAATAAAGGAAGTTAACGAATATTGGGGTCTATGTTCTGACCTTACTGAAAACATAGACCCCAATATTCGTCTATGCACTGACCTAACTAAAAACATAGACCCTAATATAGAAAGGTAACGAATATTGGGGTCTATGTACTGACCTTACAGAAAACATAGACCCCAATATTCGTTTATGCACTAAAATAACTGAAAACATGGACCCCAATATTCGTCTATATACTGACCTAACTGAAAACATAGACCCCAATATTTGTCTATGTACTGACCTAATTGAAAACATAGACCCCAATATAGGAAGGTAACGAATATTGGGTTTCTATTTTTTCAATAAGGTTAGTAGTATTTATAGGTTTCTAAAATATATTTTGAAAAAAACAACGGGAGGTGGGCGCGCGAAGCACGCAGGGGGACCAAGCCCCCTAGTATACATATGATATACATATGTTTGTGATCGAATTCTCGGCCCCGGGCGACTACAACATCAAAGGCAAGGAAACCAAGCAAAAGGAGAGGTACGAAGATCTCAGAGAACACCTACAGCAGCATCATCAAGGATATTCGGTTAAATTAATTATTCTCATGATTAGAACTCTTGGAGGTGCGACGCCTTCACTGGTTGGTAACCTGAAAGCCATATCCGTGTGCCGAAAATCTACCGAAGCACTTACGGGATGGATGCAAAGAGCAGACATACTCGGGTCGCTCCGTGTCCTTAGGACACACGAGGGTTTCGCCGGTGACCAAGGTGACCCCTGCGGTGGTTGCAAAACCAATGTTTTATTTAATATATATACACATCTCGAGTTAGAGGACCGGTATCGGGGGTTGACGGTCCAGAAACGAGAAGTAATTAAAATCCAGTTCGAACCAGATTTGAAGCGATGACTGACTAGGCGAACGTAAACACTCAGGACCGTATGTATAGTCTCTGAACCGGTGAGTGAATACGTGCGGCTTAAGTCTCAAGGTAAAAAACTTCTTTGCTACGCATTACGGCACTGCCTTTTGGAGCTTATGGGGCCGTGGTGCAAGGCTCGGGGGGAGAGATAGAATTACTTAAGCATGAACAGCCGAGAAACTGGCACTATACGAGTGGCGCTATAACACGAGATGAGTGTGTATATGCCATTGATGTTGTAGTCTGCCGGGGCCGAGAATTTAATAACGAACATAGTTCGGTCACGTTTGCCAAGGAACACGATGTCGGGTCTTTTGTGTTTGATAGGGACTACTGTCGAGAAATTGTAGTTCCAGTAGATTCAGATTCCTCTTTCCCAACAATTGACTTTATCTCCCTTGGAGCTTTCAGCAGGGCATCATCACGGCCAACGCCATAAGAGCGACAAAGATTTTGGTAAAAATCTCATAAGGCAGCGTTGTGTCTGTACATATACGTCGTCCCTGCGCGAATAGGACAGTTCGATAGTATATGACATAGGTGCTCAGGGAGTTTAGGCCTTGCTCCTATCGCTGGAAACCTGTTAACGTAATATGCTTCTACGGTATGCTTAGGTGGATGTGATTTGACAAAAGCAAATGTTGACTCATGTGACAAGGATTGATCTTTTACAATTTTGTAAAATATTCCATGCATCACCTTGTCTTCATGTTGTTTTAGGAAGTTTTGGCCTCCAATTCCTTCACCTGTGCTCTTAGAAGGTAATGCACTGTCCTCACTTCTGAAGTTGAGGTTCACGCCAAGGGTTTAAGCTGCCTGATCCGCGGCTTTGTAAAGGAATGCTCTTTCCTCACTCATTTCATGATTCCTGGCCATACCAGAAGAGGACCTCTACCGTTTGCGATTATATGAGCAGTATTCAGGAATATTCGGTTGTATAGGCAACGTAGGCGTAGTGATATCGAGGGCCTTGAGCTCGTTCTTCGTCCATGGAACTACCCCAAACAAATAGAGTAAAACCAAAACGGCAAGCATTTAAGTGGCAGATATCTTGTTCAATGACGACAGGTTGGACGACTAAATCCGTTGGAGCACGTGCTTGTACCTGCTACGGAGATTTTCCTTTACTGATGTTGTATCCTGAATGCGGCTCTCAGGCACGCCCAGGTATTTGTAGGTCTGTCTAGCACTAAGGTGTCTAATAGCACTTCAGTCAACAAGCTCAGGGTCCTTATCTATCCTTACTATTCTTCCACGTTTCAGATGAATCTTGGTACACTTATCCAATCCAAGGCCCATACCGATTTCTCGTGTGTACTACCCGACAGTACTCCGAGCATCTACGAGATGTTCTTTTCCAGAAGCATAGATCTTTAAGTAATCCACATAAAATATATAAGTGACCTTATGCTGACGAACATTAGTTCCGCCACAAAGGTACCCATGAGATTCGCGGAGTGCGAGAGATAGTGGCAATAGTGTGATGCGGAAGGGGAGAGGGATCTTTGCGTCACCCTGAAAGACACCTCTCTGGAAAATGACGCTGTTGGTTGTCACACGATGTTTCCCACATGTAATAGTAAATCTGGTCTTCCAAAGAGGCATTTATTTCTCTATGCATCCTACTATATGTAAATGAAACTTCAAGCTTTTCAACAGACAGGTGATAAGACAACCTGCTACGCCTTATTTCGATCCTCGTTGTTCGTAAATTTCATTCCACACAGGTACAATTATTCAAACAATCAGAAGCAGTCGAGACATTTCGGAGAGAGAGATTTACGAAGTGGAACATCCATTTAATTAAGGCACTGGGAAAATTATACGTTTCGAGGAGCTGTGCGATAAACTCATAACATCTGAGGAGGAATGCCAAACAATCACTGCTGAGGAGCTAAAGAAAGCATTAAGGGGTACGAAAAACTTCTCCGCTGATGGTCCAGATTGTATTGAGAACTTTTGGTGGATTAATTGTAATATGAATTATTGTTTAATATTTTACGTGTATTGTTCTAATTATTATACTTGTGCGTCACCGAGTTTTACGAAATTATTCTTTCTTTCCAGAAGTGATGGCAACGGCCATGCCACGCTCGAAAAATCATGTCCCTGTACGATTACTGAGTTAAGCAGCGTTGAGCGCAGTTAATACTTGGATGGATAACCACTTGGGGATACCGCGTACTGTTGAGATACATGCTGGCAGAAGAATGGTGCCTTTTAGTGTTCAACACAACTAATAATGACTCTTTACGAGCTACGCTTACCCCGAACGGGATTTCTGCTTAATGGTATGAAAAAATCAATTATTATAATTATTACTAGATCGTAAAAATATTTCCTCAATCGAACAATGAATATGATGAATAATATTTACCCAATAAATAATGAATATATGATTCAATCTTATCACAATGCATCTTCGAATTGAAATTTATTAACGTTGAACTCTATGTTTCCGATACTTTTTTAGTATTATTAGTCACAGTTGCTCATATTTTTGCATAGTTGATTTTTTTCATTTGAATCGCTAAACAGCCTTATGCTTTTATTTGCTTTTTCTTAATGCAAAAACCAGCCTACCTGATCAGGGCGCCATCTGTTGGAGTACTTTTAAACTTTAAACTTTGTATGAACGTGGTCAAAAACTGTAGCCTAAAGTTCTTGCAGACTAACAAGGCAAGAGATGAAAATGAACTTCTCAGCATATCGAAATGTAAAAAATTGATTAATTACCTTAGAATCATATGCTGATTGCTTGATGACTTCAGGTGCCATCCAAAATGGCGTGCCAACGAAAGTATTTCTTTTGCTAGTGGTATTCGTTAGCTGTCCAGCAACTCCAAAGTCGGCCAGCTTTACATCACCCATTTCACTCAACAAAACGTTTGCCGCTGAAACATGAATAAATGGGGCATTTCATTTCATATAAGCGCTCTGTATGCGATATCTCAAAGATATTATATACATAGATGCGCCACATCTCGGCGGAGTGGAGAAACATAATTTCGGCTATACCTAGCCACTGCCCTCTGTGCACTACTTGGAACTACCTTCCACTATGGGTAAAATTGTTATTCTGAAGAGAATATTAGTTCCTCGCTATTTTCTCAAAAATCGGTGAAGTAGAAGCAGGGGTATTTTTACGTTTTGCAAAATAATGAATCAGTATAAAATTTTAATATTCTTGCAACTTGAATCCTTATTTTGAATGTGCAGATCCAAAATTAGTGATCATATTGAATATTTAACGTTTAAATTGACTTTCATGCTAATTTTTTAATCAAGGGAACATCTATTTTTCTAATAGACATTCAATTTTATTTTTAACTGGTAATAATTGTATCTTACATTGTACAAAATAAGAATAGAACATTACGATACGTGTGACTGAAAACTAAATGCATTTTACTGGAAAAGATAGTTACTTCCAGTCCGCCATTTTGTTTTTTCAAAACTTTTATTACAAATTTGAAATCAGCCAGCGTGAAAACATGAATATACCGGTTTCCGGAAAAATTGAATGCATTTTACTCTTATTTTTCTAATAGACACCAAATCTTATTTTAAATTAGAAAGAATAATTCAAAATAGAAACAGTTCATGTTGAAATATTTTTTGGATTGAAAATTGAATACCATAATCGGAAGTTGTAAAATTGAAAGCCTTTCCATTATGAAGGCGTAAAGAATAATATCCCGAAGAAACGTCGAAACTCGTTGAATGCACAAAATGAGTATTTATTAAGATATTTCATCATTTTTGGAGGAAGATTGAGGTGCGTTGAAACTTTGGTAATTTCACTTTTTTTAAATCAACTAATAATATGAAATCGGAATATCTCAATAATTGTGATCCTTATTTCATTTGTGCGAACCCAAAATTAGTGATGATAGCAAAGTTCAACCACTGAAATTATTCTTCATGCTTCTTCCGTAATAAAGTAAATACTTGTTTTCCTAGTGAACATTACATTTTATTTCGAATTGAAAAGATAACCTTTAAATAGAAATCGCTAATTTCATTAATACTTTAGCAAAGATTTCGAAAAAACGCAAGATATTCCAGAGGAAATAACTTATTTTTGCTCTTTTGACTTTTTCTTGTTTTTTGTCTCGATTTTGTAGAAAATGAAAATCTTTATTCCCTTTGAGACACGGGACCAATATAAACTCTTAAAAAAGATATTTACTCTATTAGTGCAAACTTGGAAAAAATAAAAATACGAAAACGCTGGCCTTTTTTATCTTGACGACCTGGCTAACGAATCTTTGCTCTTCCGCTCACCCTAATTAATCGGAGCGATGCACGTAAAATGTACCTAATATGTTAAAGAGGCATGAAACTTGGTATATGGATTGCTTTTACCCTGAATAGAGTTTTGGGACGAAATTTGTAGATATGTCTGAACATTTTTGCTCTCTCCCTCTCCCATTCTTGTGTAGTATATGTGTAACGAGTGGAGTGATACTTGCCGTATGCTTATTGATGCAGGTGATTCAATGTTCATAATAAATGTTTGTAATGCGATTTGAGAAAGTGGTGAAAGTTTTGTGTGTAGGTCGCATGCATTTATAATAAATAGTTCTCACAGTGATTCGTCTGAAAGTGACGTAAATCAGCATGTACTGATAACAAATTCTGATGTTCACGCAGCTCAATCGCCGAATTGTACATTGGCTAATAGCACTGATCGTACTACTCAACGAGATGGAAGTTTTCATATGTGAGTATTACATCTCCGATAGTTTCATACTTTAGAAAAAAATTGAATAAATGATTCGACGGAAATGTCAGTAAAATAAATTTGGCAATCAGATAACCCGGCCGGGTTGTAAGAGCTATTTCAATAAACCGGACGTATATCTCTTCTCCAAACATTAGCCTTGAAATACTTGAAATCGTTTTTTATCACATAAGACATTTTAACACTATACTAAAAACTTAACAGGAATTTTATTTTATTTATTTTTTTAACACGGTGCGCTAAAAATCTATTGATTTCACGCTTCCGTTGCGTAGAAAAAGGATTTTCTATTTTCCATTTCTCGCAAAATGTGCAGTTTTCTTCGTCGCCATTTTTTTACGTCTATGTTTTTATCCTAGAGGTGGCGTTATAGTCGAGCGCGAAAATTTCAAATTCGTTGTTATTTTTGAAGCTTTGCTTCTTTTGGGAGGCTATATACTCTGAGCGAGGCCAACTAACTGTGAAAAACAGGAACACACCGTCCGCAACATTCAATGCGACTGAGAATTGCTATAAACAGAATGCTGTATCAAGCATGGCACCAATACAGCTCTCTCTCTCTCTCTCTTTCTCTCTCTCTCTCTCTCTCTCTCTCTCTCTCTTTCTCCCTCCCTCCCGTTCTGGTGTAGTATATGTATAACGAGTAGAGCATACATCACACATGTACAATATTGAATTACTATATTACAATAAATTGTATATTTTTTATAACATTGACTAGAGATAATTTCATGTCTACATATAACACTTGATCAACTTTATACTTCCTGCTTCAATATTTCTTTTACTGGCGTGCATGTATGCATAGAGTGAGGGGATGGCTGTTTTCTTCCAATCGATGAATGAAATAACAATCAAACTTATGTTTTTCTTTTAACGCGAAAGGAGCAAAGATTCTGTGGGCGATCCCGCGACTGCTCTACTTTTATTTTTGAGGTTTTCCTTATTGTTACATATACGGAAAAAATTTAACGAGATACCAAAATGGCACACAAAAAAAAACAGGAGGTTCAAGTAAAGCCTCTTTTGGAAAAAAATCATTGTTTTGGGTTCCTTTTTCTTGCACCTCTCTAGGAGTCAAAAAGTTTTCTTATATGCGAATATCCTTCTTAAAAAATTTTGAACGGTTTTTGGAGATCGTTTTTTGACTAACAATAAGAGTACACATTTTTGAGGTACTCAAAACAAGATTAAAAATAATTTCAGCATTTTTCATATAATTTGCATTGTACCGCGTCATCTAAATCTGCACAGTGCACGTTTTAATTAATAAAGAAGGTAATATATACATTTCATTAAAGATTATATTACCTGCAAACTGCAAAACCCCGAACAAAAGAATAGCCTCGTTCTCCGGTGTGCGATAAAGGGCATGATCATGAAAGGAAATAAGTAGTGGGTGTACGGAAGCATTTTAACAAGTTTGGAACTCTGTGCAGGAAGCAGTTCCCCGGAAATTTTCACTGAGTGTCCTTCCCCTCGCCTGAGTTTTTAGCGTTTCGACCAGAGACAAGATTTAGAATAAGAATATTTACAATAAAACCTATAAGGAGCGGTCGCTACCGCGTATTACTAAGATAATTTGAATAGGGAGAAATTTAGAATCTGTATTTCATTGAAGATAGGATAATCCATCCAGCTGTATTAGCCTATTGGTTGAAACTCAGTTTATTCATATTCCATTTTTCATCACGACACAAGAGAAGAAAATAGTGTTGAATAAATTAAAACATTACTTTTCACTACACTTTTAATCGCGAATAAATTAAAAATAGGTATATTGAATAGACAAGACAATTTCATATTATTGAATCCCTAAATTTGATAACATTCTTATGGACAGAGATCATGAATAAAAAAAATTATAAATAAAACAATTACGAAAATATTTTGTGCCTTCGGAAGTTTGTTTTTCAAATTTACAAAACACTTCTCCCAAAATAACCTGTATGCATAGACTTAGGGGATGAAAAAGCCTCAACGAAGCTATTTTTTTCAATTATCTCCTTTATTTTCAAGGGTCAACTCAGATTTAATCCTGTCAATTTCCATCCACCAGTTTCAAATGCAATTCTAGCAATTTCAAATTCAATTCCAGTAATTTCAAGTTTGAGCTCCGAAATGCTATATGATAGAAAACAAGTTTTTAAGAGAGTTTAATAATATTTTTCTGTATTGTATAAATAATTTTTACGCTAAAGCCTTAATCGAAAAAATTGAGTTGAACATGGGAAATACGTCACTATAAAAATTCTGGACTAGTTTTTGAATAACACTTCCAACGAAAACAGGATTTTTCTACATTTTATGCACTTCAAGATGTGATGAACGTATATTAAAATAAGTCGAGAAAATAAAATGAAGTACATAGATTGAAATTGAAACTCTAAGGAGGGATATTTAATTAGGATTAAAAAACCAAACTAAAAAAATTACGCTGAAACATAATTCTATGAATTTGAGATATATCTCGAAGAATATGAATTGCTCCTCAAGTGACTTTGAAGCTGTAATAGAAAATATATTTTTTAATTATTAAAGATGAATGATTTTGAAAAGAGGTATCTCAATCGGTCTTGGTTACTTCTATAATTTGATATGATTCAACAATCTCAACATCAGAAAACAATATAGAAAATGAATATACGAAAAAGGTAGGCTCATTCTCTTCAGGTCTGACCGAAGGGTTAAATTAATAGAAGTCAGAGGAAAGCGCGAGTCTGAATGAGACACGAGTAGATGACGGGTATGAATGGTATTATTCGCCACCGATTCTTCAAGGAATATAAAAATGTATTTGTTTTCATGAAATACGCGAACTACAAAAATTGAATTAGAAATTTTTTTTTCCTTGAAAGATCAACAAAAAGTTTTAACAATCTTCGTTATCCACAAGAGAGACTTTAAACATGCTTTTTTTGTTGTTTGGATCAAGACTCTCTTCAATGGAAGGTACCTGTTAGAGGTTTTCTGAGAAAAATCAAAAAGGCGAAATTTTGGGCCATTTTCGAGAAAAATGCATTTAAAGAATATCGAGCGAAAGATCAAAGAGCTGGCGTACAAGTATTTCCGAGGGTCAGGTAGCTCACCTCGTAGAGCGCTTGGCTATTATCATTGTGTTTAATTTTTGGTGTTTTGTAGAAAACATTTTGATTTCGTATTTAACATTAAAACTTTCATTGGAAACACTTCGTTCCTACTTTAATTCAAAAATAAATGTCCTAAGGATTTTCTCATGAATAAGCAATCGGAAATACTTTTGCACCAGCTCTATGATCATTCGCTTGATATTCTTTGAATGCATTTTCCTCGAAAATTGCTGAAAATTGCGCCTTATTGATTTTTCTCAGAAAACCTTTAGCAGGTATCTTTGATTGAGGAGGGTCTCGATTCAAACACAAAAAACGTACCTCACACGTATCAAGACAGCAGAACTAGTTTTTTTTTTTTTTAAATGAATGCCTGTGCATATATTGTGCCACACCTTTAACTGTTCGCTCCTAGTGGTCGCCTTAAGTCCTCTTGACGAACCCGAGGATGTTGGCCACTGTTTGCGTTCCTCGGGTTCCGTGAAATGATCCCAAAAGGTTTGTTGTCTGAGCCAGGCTAATGCTGGACACGCGCAAGGATGCTTCGTCATCCCTGTCGCATTCTCTGCACTCTGTCGTGGGATATAGTCCCATTTTAAGCTTATGAAAGTTCCGTACAAAGTGCTTTGTACGGAACCAGTTTTTGATAGCCATCCCGATGCAACAAGACGCTAGTCCCAGTACCAGTCCCGAGCATATGTATTTACTTGCTGCACCGCTCTTCGCCAGCTGATGCGCTTTTTGGGTCCCCCTGATTTTTGTGTGACCAGGTACCCATGCCAGAGGCATTTTATTCTTTTCTACAGTTGATAAACCTCCTTTTCGCGTCCCCAAACCAACTCTGATTTTATATCCGGTTTTCCAACTGCAGTTAATCCGCTTAACTGCCTTAGCAGTTTGTGATCTGCCTTCCAGCCGAGTCTTCTTCTATGAGTTTCTCAGCGCAGCAGAGGACAGCCAGGACCTCTACCTTGAAGAGAGTAGCAAGTCGCCCAAGCGGGACTCCTATCTCCCTCCTACCTACACTGTCGGATATTCCTGCTCCGCAACCCCTCCTACTTTGGATCCATCTATTTACCAGATTTGACTCTAAAGGAACGGGTTGACATTTGCTTCCAACACATCTCCGGTATGGAAAACGACTCAGAAAGCCCTGGTGAAATTTAGGCGTTTTGCTATTTTTCTTGGCTTTTACTTAAAATCGGCAGAGTACGGATGTCACTTAGGAGTCCCGTGTGTTAGGTCCCACAAGTCCACCTATCTGCTCTCACTAGTCGGCCCATTGCACGATCTGAACCGACAGTTTTCGCAACCAGTAGGGGTCCTCATTGCATCGCTGTAAGCGTTGCCCGTAGCCACTAGACCACGACCGCGTGTAAAAGTCTTGGTCTTAAGACAGCGGAGTAGAGCCAAACCAATGTTTAAGGTCCTAGACCCCATGTTCCACCGAAAGCTTCCCTCAATTCAGTTTACGATCTGGGAGAACTCCCAAATATTAAACCGAATCTGAGATTATCAGTCTCACGCAACGGAATGCAGGAGCTTGTAGGCCTCCCCACCGCGCTATTCCCGTAGCTAGACCTTCAACCCGCCTGATTTCAGCACGCCTCCTATGCAGCAAACTCCCTATCTAACTTACTAGCTGGCTTGGTAGGTCGCACCTCAAGGCCTTCCAGCAGACGACTTCTGAAGGGGTGTTGCTGAAGGTACCCTTTATGTCCATGAAGGCGCCCATATCATAAAGCCCCCTGTCCAAGTTGCTACTAGAATTTTGCCACAGCGGTATGAAGCGCACTTTCTACAGAGCAGCCTGCCTGGAAGGCGTGCTGCCCTCTATGCAGTTGAGGTGCCTAAATTTTTGCCACTTCGTCCCTGATATGCTCTCCAGTGTACCCCAGGCCTCTTCTTTTTCCTGGCCCCCAGAATCGTCTTCGGCAAACTCGCCAATTTCGAGCCTTATCAGCCCGAGACTAGCCTCCCGATCTTTTATCAGGATCCTATGGAGCTTCGTGGTCTCCTTTATGAGGTTTTCTTCCGTTCCACCACTTTGCCTTTTTCCTAGATTCGATTTTACTTGGAGAAAAATTGTTCTCATTTGATGTACAGTGCCCTCCGTAGAAACTCTGCGGCATGCTCTAGCTCATCTATAGTGCCATACTTCTTAGGGATTTCCACGAGCCTACCTTCAAGTTCCTCTTTGTATGAGTCACAAAGTCTATTCCTGGGATTTCTGATCTTCAAAATCACCGGTTTCCTCAGGACCATCTAAAACAACATATATTTTTTGTCCGTAAGTGACTCCTGATCGAGGGCTCTCTAGCTCACTATCTTACTCCTCAATTCTTCAGGGCGTAGAGTCAGTTGGAGAACCTTACTCGTGTTTTTGTTCTGGAATGTGCGTGTTTTACCTCGATTGAGGATCTCCAGCTCAGTGATCGCCAGGTATTCTGATACTTCTCTTCCAATGTCGTTGATTTTTATGCTTCCCCACACTATATGGTAGAAGCATGCGTCAAAACGCAATAAGATAGGGATCCTATTCTTTCAACAGTGCTAGATAAGAGCCTCAATCTCTGTAGGAGGTGGGACCCCCACAGCGTCGCCCGGGAATAAGCAGAAGCGATAAACCTTTCTAGTCTTTCTCCAAACTCGCTCCTGCTTCTCGCATAAATAACGGTGAGATTCCTAGATCAGAGTTCAAGAACTAAGATCGCATCGATTCCCTTGACGGCTATGCATGCCCTGGGTGCTTTTTTGCGTGGCCTCTTTTGTATGGAGCCCCACCCTTCTGAGCCACTAATCCTTCCTTAGTTCAGCCAGGGTTCTGGGTTAGGGCTGTATCTGCCTACACTTCTTCCATACGCCTGACTAGATTTGAACCTCTCCGGATCAAAAGGGGATACGCGTGGATTCAGCTTGAGAAGTATTGTCCTAAAAGTCAGTTTCAAAAATCGTACGGATTTCAATTTTAAGAACTGATTCTTGTCGAGAATTTTAGGGTGCATCTTTTTTTTATCTTGAAAAAATTTGTTAGTTATATAGTTTTTGAATAAATTGGTAGAAAATTGATTTTTTAAATACAAAAAGTTTCAAGTGGTTCGTTTATCCAGCGGATTTCAAGCAACGGAAATCTTTCATTGATAAAGTTGTTGATTAATGTTCAAAGAAGTTTTTCTGGAAAGATTTGAATCAATCGCATCAATGGTTGAAAAATCATGAATGTTTCAAACTACAAGCGGGAGTATTGACGCTGCCCTATGCACGCGCCTCCTTGGTAAGACATACCCCGATTCCAGCTGCCTACCGAAATGTCTCATTTATGATCTTTTTCTGAACAATTTCAACTCTTCTTATGTTCAAGGACAAAAAAGCACAAAAATTTTTTTTGCAGGTAGGAAATAAATAAATCCCATGAATTGACCACCTACTTTTTAACCTGCATTCGTTTCGATAGGATCCTTGCACCTTAACATTCCACTGTGAACTAAATCTTTTCATTGACATTACTGAGATCCCAAAAGACTTTATGTACTTTTTTTTGTTAAAGCTTTGAAAATTTTTGATAGCATTTTTCTCCACAGCAGAAATAAATAGGTTTGAAAGATCTGTCTGCGATTATAATGTCTTTAACACCGGCTTCCTTAGTTCAAGACTTTGTAATGTATTCTTTTCTCTAAAATAATAACAAATGATCCCATCAACTTGTTCATCAAAATATTCAAATAATAACTATAGGCTGCCTATAAACTATTCAATAAAATGTATTTAGGAAATCAAGAAAGAAATAGTCCTACAATATTACATTTTTGATGAAAGATTATTAAAATTTTTTTATTAACATTTATTAACCGTATCTGATTCACGGAACATTTGTCTCGACTTGTAAGCCATAACTCTTCATGCCTACCTCTTTTTCTACCTCGATTCATTTTGAGATTATTTTTTCAATTAGTAGGGTAATAAATAAAATAAACCTGTTTCAAAAATAATAATACTTTTGCAGGTATTCTAAGAAATAATCCATTCACTGCTTCTTAGCTTTATTCGCAGTATATTTTAGAAGAAAACTACAAACAGTTATTATTTTTGTTTTGGTATCCGACTTGACCTCCACGTCCGCTGCAACACGTTCGGAACCGAGGAGGTACGTGCATACGGCAGCAGCGCCAAGACTCCTGTTTGTAATTTAAGGCATTCATCATTTTTAAACCATTAGCGCGATTGATCTGATAATTTCCAGAAAACTTCTTTGAACCTTAGTAGACAATTTTGTCACTGGAAGTTTTCCGTTGCTTGAAATTCGCTCGAAAAACGAAGCGCTGGAAGATTGAAATTCATGATTTTTGCAAAACCTCACAAAAAAATAACAACCTTTTTGTTTATTGTAATATTTAGGTTTCTCTTCCTCAGCTAGTTTTAAAAGACTTGAAAATGTAATCTAGTCATAATTATATAGGCAAATTCTGGAAATTGACTGAGTTGGCGCCAGCTGAAGTGAAAGAAGATTGAAATTTTTGTTCTCGAAAAATTTAGTTTTTATCCATTACTTCAAAAACTGTAAAACCTATATTTTCTAAAAGAAAAAAAGATGTGCCTCAAAATTCTCTACAAGAACCAGTCCTTGAAAGTAACATTTGAACGATTTCAAAATTGACTTTCTGGACAATGATTCTCAGGCTGAATCTGCGCCTATCCTCTTTTGATCCGGAGAGGTTCAATTGCCCAGAAGTCTTTGCTGTGATGCAGATTTATCTGCAACATTGAGATTCCCGTATTATCCATTGGTCGAACGATTTGATTAATCTCTTCTGGAGCTGCTGTTTGAAAACCGCACTTAGCGAGGTTTTTCTTTTTCAAGGCACCAAAACTGATTTTCCTCTTACCAGAAAGCCTAGTTTTTTCTTCTTTCATCGCTTCTGGAGAGATAGACCCTATGGGGCCGTCATCCTTTGGCGATGGATAAGATGAAGGCCCCAGTGAGGAGCCTCCAATGTTTGATTTTATTTTTGCTACAGTAACCATTAATGGTCTCACGAATAGCTCGGATAAAAGAGATTGCCCTCTGCTGAGCCCTGCTTACAGAAAGAAGGTCTATATATTGAAGGCCTAGTTTCCAAAGTCTCCGTTATGACACCTCATTTCAGACTCCGCTATGTCCGCCTCGATTGAGGGGGGACACGCCGGAGTGTTCCAAGGATTTGGTTATCCTGTTGCCTTCCAGCCTCCGACATGGCGATCACATCTTGTCATAAGCATGAGAACTCACGCCCCTCGATATTCCAGGAGGCTCTGCTATTAACCCCTGGAAGTATCACTCCGTACTGTATGTCCCGCAGAAGAGAGTCCTTCAGTTTCAAAAAACGGCCTCGCCTTCGAATGCGGTCTCTCTTGTTCGTCTTTTCCAGGTCCCTCGTCCGATAAGACCCTTGAGCCCTCACACCAACTACGAGGCCTTGTGATCCCCAGGGAGGGCTTACTATTGAAAATAAGTGAAGGGAATCTTTTGTGGAGGTTTTGAAGAGGAATAACCTTCGTCTGTACCCTTTGTCCAAATATTGAAACTTTTCTGAAAAAAATGAATATATGAGCAATAAAGTTCAACGAGTTTCATCCATGTACCTAGTCACGAGCTGTCTCCAAAATTTGTCACAAATTTGTGTATCCAGCTCTCAGACCTTTAGTACCATATCACCTCCTATCATTCTTCGCTACAATATTATAGATATAGAATAATAGACAAAAGCAAGCCAAATTCAGAGACCTATATTGAAAGCACTCATCTCTATTAATTTGAAAGAATTTTCTATTGGATTTTAACGTCCTAATCCCTATTTTAGTATAATGCAAACACTTTTTACATTAAAAAGCTTTATAACGAGAACGCTAATTTTAACTTGAAAGTTTTTATTGTGAAAATGTGTGGAATGGGCTGATGGAAATTTCCTCAAACTTTAAGAACAAAAATAAAATTTTCAATTTGAAATGTTCACGCCCATATAATATAATCTATTATAAAGATGGAGATTTAAAGTTTCAAGAGACTTTGTCCTATTTGGAAATGAGTGCTTCTCTATAACAGGAAGAGAATAGTGTTGCAGGTCGAAATATGGGACTCATACTCTGGCACCTCTTATTTTTCAAAATATTGAGCTAAAATTTCTACTTGTGCCTTATTTGAGTCAAGTCGCTTTTTTCCATTACACTCTCTGATTCTAGGAAGAGTGAATAATTACGAAAAATAAAATTCCCGACACTAGAAAGGCCCGAAACAGAAAATATTCAAAGCATGAAATTCCCGAAATAAAAAAACTGCCTACAGTTTGAAATTCGCAGATTGGAAAATTACCGAGAAACAAATTTTGTAATTATTATAAGAACAATTATTTGACTGTTTGGATATGGATTTTACAATTCGGTAATATTGAAAAAACTATCATAAATCGTACCAATTGGGAAATCTTTTAATTCGGGAATTTAAATTGTTGAGATTTTTTTATCACGAATAGTTTGTTTTCCCGGAATTTGATTTTTTGTGATTTTCAAGTCGCTCCATACATTTAACTCAAGTGAAGTCTATGTCATGGGCAGAGCGTTAGATCCTTGGGTAAAACAAAAATTAAATGGATTGCGTAAATATACATCGGATAAGGTGTAGGTGAGTTGGGGTAATGAGGGAGTGAGACATTACTTTTTTATTTCCAAGTGTTTGTGGGCATGTTAAAGTAGTTCACTCTTCTAACTGAGTTCGGCGGACTTGAAAATACGGTGATCCTCTAAGCGTCCGAAGATAGAATTTTATCTTCTGAAACTTAGGATGATCCTGTTTCACTCGATGTTGAGTTTCCTGACAAGTTCATCGAATGAAAGTGTTTAGGAGATGGAATCAAAGGTTCACCTTTTATCTCTGTTTCAATTCCTGGGGACATCTTATGAAATGAAACGAGACATTTATGGATACGCGTCCCTCGCGAGGTTTTACTGTGAAATATAAAAAAGAATCTCTTTTCTCTACGGAAAATCTCTTAAGGTGAACCTGGAAGTTTACTTCATTGCTCTGATTCTGACTGTTTGGGGGAGAACAGAGATTGATTTCTACTCCTGAAAAGAGGAAATATTTCCCTTTGATTGCTGTCACAGCCTTCTTGCTATTTGTTAGCCCACATGAAAATCTGTGGATTACTCATAAGAGAAAAATTACCGTCTCAATTTGTATTCTTCTAATTTACTAAGTTTATGTTTGTTTTCTGTGTAATGTAAATGCGCGCGTCATTAGAATGATAATTATAATTTCTTTATACCCTTAGGCCTCAATATAGACTAGGGATAGAAGAATTCGTTTCTACTACTCCCAAGTGAAGGACTCCTCGGATAGAATTTCCATTATAGGCAGTGAAAAAATACGTTTCCTGTCAGGACTGACTTTGAAAATGAAAAAACAACACAATTTTTCTACTATTTAGCTATTAAGTTACTACCAAGTTTTGCACATTGAAAGTTTGAAGGAACTCTAACTGATGTATATAGCTGAAAATTTGATCCGGAATATGGAACCAATATGGATAAGAGACGATCAGAACTAAAATAAAAATTATAGCCTAACTTTTAGGCTCTACTCTAATAAATAACAAACATTCCATGCATAAATTCACATACACATAACATGAGTATGTTTTTCTGTCGAAATGCGTTTAGGAAGCTTATAATTGATTGAACCTTACATAATATAGCAGAATAATCGTCCTCTTTTTCGAGAAAAACATTGTTGAGAAGAATCCAGGTATCTTACATTTCAGTTGCATTAAAATTATAGATAGCATCTCGCAGTTCTGCGGTTTCTGATACCTTTAATGTCACGATGCAGCTTGCGTTCACTATGAAGGTAGTCCAAGCCCTTGAGAACCTCTCTTAGAATGACTGCAATATGCATTTCCTCAAAACTACCCGCCTTCATCAAGTCCAGTGCAGAACCGCCACCTAAATACTCCATGATGATCCATAGTTTTGTTCCCTGTGCAACATAATGACAAACATTATATGTGGACTACCGCGTTTTTCAAGTTGGCATAAAAATTGATTAGTTTCGGATTTGATTAAGGATGATTCTAGGACTTATACGGAGTCTATGAGAACTATAATTATGTCCCGAAAGCAACCACAAGTAGGGTATGTTTTATGTTCAAAGAAAAAGTATAAAGTGCGTTTATGGCACTCGCTGGCTACATGACCTTTTATGATACTACTATTACCCTCTTTACATTTCTTGATTATTCTTTCACTACTTAACGGGTTAGTCATGAATAACGCCAGAGTATGGGTGTTAGTCAATACGAATGCCAATTATATAAAAGAAATGATAATATAATTGATACTTCAATCGTAATGACAATTACAACAGCAAGATACAACCTCGATTTAGATTTGCTCAAGCAAGGTGCCATTCTGAACTAAATCATAATGAGTTAATTTTAATTTCACTAAGGCACAATATCTCAAGAATTGGGTTATTACCCATCCCTGCTTCATTCTCCTACACATCCCTTGCTCAAAATTCCCCATTATCCCGAAAGGGACTTGTCCTAATGGTATAATAATAATAATAATAATAATAATAATAATAATAATAATAAATTCGCAAAGATCTAGTAATTGGAAAGCTTCAGGACCGGAAATGGTGCACAACTTTTGGTACAAGTACCTTACAAGTGTGCACACTGCGTTGGCGAAGAGTTTCCAGATGATCATTGAACATCCTGATATAATGCCGAACTTTATGCTCAAAGGGACAACGTATATGTTGCCTAAAAAACCAAACGCTCGAAATCCATCTGAACTTCGACCAATCGCCTGCCTCCCAACGATTTATAAGTGCCTCACAGCGGTCATCGCGGATAAGGTTTATCAGCACTGT
>WSXT02209260.1:0-17919 GCA_011762715.2 Neuroterus valhalla
GTTCCCAAAGATGCACACACAAATACTGAGGCGCGCAAACACCAAGTGCGGCACACGAGATGCGAAAGGCGCGCGCCCCAGGCATGCTCAAACTTGCAAGCAAAGCAAGCTTCGCGCACAGTGCGCAATGGGAATGTGCCCGCACAGCGGGCCAATTGTCTCATTATAATTATTGCAATCCTTGATTTATTTTTTTAATCATCACAGGTAGTAAAAAATATCCCATTCCCAGAAACTTTGAATGTGATTGGCTATTCGAAATTTTATCCCTAGTTTTTTTGTTCCCTTCTTTTTTAATTTCTGGCTATTGTCTGGTTTTTCTGGTTATGAGACACCCTAAGCACACCAAAAATTGAAAATAACTATTTTCAATCAGTCTTGTGATCAATAAATATAAATTGTTAGTTGTGGGTAAAATACAATACAAACAACAATCAAGCAATCATTCGGTAAAAAAATCTTTTTGAAAATAGTGATTTTTCATTTTTGATAAGGGATTAAGAGTCGAAGATGTGTTCTTGAAAAATTCCAATATATAAAATTACTATTATGATTCCATGAGGTAACATAAGAGCCTGCTTTATTCTCGAAAAGTCAGTTTTTGATAATTTTTTTAATGAATTTGTGTAGAAAACCAATGAAAAACAAGTGACTTTTGAAAATACAAGAATGTGTGATTGAATTCGACCACCAAACTGTTATAACATGAGAAATGAAAATTCGAAAAATTCCGAAAATCACGAAATTTTGTCGGTGTCTGTCTTTCTGTATGTGTGTCTATATGATTGTTTACCTGAATGTTGCTTGCAGCCACGCTCACTCATTAAGGATTCGATAAATCAAGTCCGCCCCTGATACACTTTCCTTGGCAGAATATATATATTTTTTTTGCGATGACGATTGTATTGTCGAATAAAATTCTATGTCCTGTTTCAATGTGATGCTCAGCTAGTGCTAATTGCGGTTAATGTGTTTACCTGACTTTATTCTTATGTTCCTTTATGAGTTAGCTCACCGTTCTCCCGGTTTCTCTTATATAAACGTCGGCTATTTCCGCAATCAGTTTGAATGTGGTTTCGATATTGTGTTTGTTCAGGATTCTTTCTATTTGTGCTGTGATACCTTGTAAGTAGGGTATTGTAGTTGTTGTTTTTCCCCTCTTCCTCTAGTGTGTTGTCTTGACTTTTTTTTTCTAGCGTATTTTCTTATTGTCAATCAATTTATTTGTTTGTGTAATCGTTCTTAATCAGGATTTGTTTAGCGCCTAATAATTCTTTTTGTAAGTTATCTTTTTCTGTTAAAGAGACACTTCCGTGTAAAAGCGAAATGATGTGGATTTTCTGCAAACTTCAGGTCCTAATGCAGGCCTGTCCACAGAAGAGAAATTGGCTCAAAAGCCATGTGTTGTATTTTCGAGCACTTCCACAACCACTTCTCTCTGCTCAGCTTGAGGGACCTCAGGTGCTAGTAGTTCTTGTTGCAAAGAATGGGGGGTTCAGTGCTGCAGATACATAGTGTCTCGAAGGGTGCGTTAAATGATGTCTACTTCGAGACGTCTTTATGGTACTGGACCCTCGAATCTACTTCACGAGAACACGCGTCATGAGCCACCAGTACGCCCGTCCAACAGTGAGCATAGGCCTGTGGCGATACAAAATTCTCATCCGGCTTTCGAGGAGTTTCAAGGACAATTACCAGAACTTCTACTCTCTGGACAGGCCTGTCGTTATGTGTTACCAGATTTTTCGTTAAGCAGTACGTCTAATAAAGGCAATTTCCCGTTTTGTGGAATTTCCATGGTAAACTAGATATAAGGTTGTAATCCATTGATGAGATCGGAAAACTGGTGAAGTTTGTTTATCCTACCTCCCCAGATGACAAAGAAATCAATCAAGCCGTGAAAGAATCAAAGTCAAAATATCAAATCTTTCTTCCAAAAAATTCCTAATCGGCCAGTCAGGTTCAACCAGCTCCATGATAACGCTTCCCAGTCAATCCCAGGCACAATATAGAGTATATGTGAAAACAATACAACCTGAAACCTCAGTTTTTGGTCAGCTTTGAAAAAGTGAACTGCAATATTTACGAAACGTCGGCAATGTTCCTAAAATGAACGATTGAAACCCGCAATAATTCCTTTTATTATAATAGATCATCGCATAAGCATTCAATTTATTATTGAAGAACTCCATGGGGAGAGTTTTCTTACTCAAACATATACTTTTAGTAAGCTCGAAGATCTACTAAAACGTCACCTTTTTCTTTCAAACACCCTTAAAATTGACATTTGATCTTCATTGGACCGCATATAATTTGACCAATCTTAGCGGATTGAAGTTCTATCTTTAGAAAGATAAAAAATAAAATTTGACAAATTGCTTCGAGTGAAGCATGAAGTACGCTCCACTGACTTGTACAGTAAAGAACAGTTCTAACCATCCTCTCAGCAATGGGATGATTTGAGCCTTGCCTGAAGAACATAATATTGCAGTACCTCCTTCCGAAATCTGGAAAGAAGAAATCATCAGTAATTTGGAATCCACAATATATACCCTTGCACTCAAAAAAGCGAATGACATACAAAGTAGGACGGCCATCATCTTACACTAAGCTGAACTTCTTACTGCAGACTTAACAAAACAGTAAAACCGCAATTGAAGAAATCAATTAAAACAATGGCATCATAACGTAACTTGCAGATAAGGATAAAACCACAGTTATCATGAATTTTATAGACTACAACAAGTAAATCATGGACCTTATGACTGAGAAGACAAATAAAAAACTATAAAAAACTCTACTCAAACAATAGTTATTGAAACAAAAACCCTCCTGAAAAACCCCAGACTCGTCAACGAAACAATATCCTAACGTATACCTGCTAAACGTATCTCATCAAGACTTTCCGGACGATCGAAAATCCACGAAAACGACATTCCTTTTAGAACGATTGTCAGAGCAATGAACTTACTAACTAGCAATTGTAGCTCGTGACGGGTTATACCTCGGCAATTTGATATGAAAACTGCTTTTCCGTATGGGGAATTAAAAGAAATAATTCACATGAAGCAACCTGAAGGTTTTAGTGGTGGAAGTGGGCGAGTTTGTGAACTACAAAGAAGTTTATACGGATTAAAGCAGGCGCCGAGGTGCTGAACTGAACATTTCTCTAGCTTTGTTAAAAAAAAAACGGTTTTCTAAAAAGTGCAGCTGATCCCTGTATCTATGTTTATTCTGAAGGGTGATATAAGAATGTACTTGGCTATCGATGTAGATGGTGGATTATTGGCTGCCACGCAGAAATGTCTTATAGACAAGTTTGTGAGTGAGTTGAAGAAACTATTTCAATCAATTAGTACGATGGATGTAAAAAGTTTTTTGAAATAGAAATTTTAGGATTGGATGATGATTGGATTTTTATCAGTCAAAAAATTTACACAGGAAAGATTATAGAGAAGTTTAATCCAAGCAATTTAAATTGTGTTCCTACCCCAACAGAAACCGGATGGAATGTGACTGAGTATGAGAAAAAGAAGTGCATAGCTCCATATAAAGAGGCCGTTGGAAATCTGATATTTTTACACGTAGTCAGTAGACTGGACATTGGATTTGCAATTAATATTGCATCAAGAGCTTTAGAGAATCCAGATGAGGGACACTGGTTATTTGTTAAACGAATAATTAGGCATTTAAAGGGCACTGTAGATGTAGGCTTATATTATTGTAAAGCGGGAGTTTTTGAAGTACACAGTGATGCTGACTTTGCTGGAGATAAGCAGTCTCGAAAATCGACAAGTGGACTTGTTTGTATTTATGCAGGCGCTGCAATTATTTGGCCAAGTAAACGACAACAATATGTAGCGTTATCTACGACTGAAGCTGAGTATGTAAGTGCGGCTCCAGCTGCTAAGAAAATTGTCTGGTCAAGAAAATTACTTTCTGAATGTAAAAAAGACAGTGAGAATTATGTATACATAGACAATATGAGTGCGCTTAAATTGATTGAAAATCCAGAATTTCACCAGCGAAGTAAGCACATAGATGTGAAGTATCACTTTGTACGTAACTTATATAGAAAGAAGAATGGAATACCGAGTAGGTACCGACTGGTAATCAAACGGCTGACGTATTTACGAAAGCTTTAGCGAAGCCAAGATTTCAGTTTTTGGGATCAAAGTTAGGTCTTGTGAGCAAAACCGATATTATAAGCAAACTGATATGATTTCTTTTGAAAATGCAGAGTTTTAGGGAGAGTGTTAAAGTCTGCAATTATTTAAAATACATTTTACTAAGGAAAACTATGCAAGTGATTATATCTATATTTATTATTGAATATACTTCTAGCGAGAATGGGGATTGATGGGCTCATAATGAGTTTGATGTAATCGGCAAGTCAGTCGGTCGGTCGCACGAGAGCGTCTTAGATAACAGCGCTGATTGTAATTTACATTCTCACTCATATCCCAGTGAATCTAATTTCATGAATACTATTAATAAACGGTGTGTTTTTGTTTGAACTGTGGTTTTTTATTGTATAAAACCTCAACACCCTCTAATAACCAATTCTACGAGTAAACCTGAGGAGCAGCAATGTGATCTCCAATCTCACCTGGAATAGCCAACATCTTTACGGAACATCTAGCAACTAACATCTTCAGTCAATCCTAACTTGAATCCGAATTCCAGTGCCGTTACTTTCACGATTCATTTTGATCTCATTCATCGATTTCACCCTAGTATCCAGTTAGTCATTGAAATTGAACAAAACGGGAAGTTGCCTCTTTTGTACGTACTAGTTTATAAAAAATCTGATAAGCCATTGGCACATGAAGTTCATAGTGAACCCAATCATACAAGCAGATACCTACATGCTTCCTTCCACCAATATGTGCCCAAGAGGACAGAGAAGCAATCGAAATCTTGGAACACTCCAATAACATTGAAAAGAACGATGGGTAAAATACAATTTGATTCAGCTTTCCGTTTTCCCGGATTCCTCATAAGAGACTTGATTGGCCAATCAGATTCAACCAGTTTCCATGGTAACGCTCCCATGCCAATCACAGGAATTATAGAAAGTATATATGGGAACAACACAACATGAAACCTCAGCCCTGAAGAAGTTAACTGCAATGTTTACGGAACGTCGGCAATATTTGTGAATTTCACATACACGATTGGAACGGGATCAAATATACATGAAGATTATCACTCGGCATGCAGGTGTTTTGAGAACTTTATTTGAAGTTAAATTAAAGAAAAACCATGTCCATTCTGATTAAAATTTCGTTCCAAGTGTCAATATTTATGACGTTTGAGTCGAAATCTAAGCATCAAACGTACGAAAACTAGCGTGAAGCGCGAGAGCCTACCCGCGCGCCCTGAGGGGGCATGGTCTTGGCGCGAAGGGCGCAATAAGAATACGCCAGCCTGAGATAAGCATATTTATTCCTAGAATAGAAAAAAAGTTCTAGAATGTTGACGAGCATACTGTCCAGACACCAAATATTTTATATATATTCTCACAAAAAATAGCGTTTCTCTGTACAGACTTGCGAACGCAGGAAAATGAAAAACTCATGACAGCACAATTTTATATTCAAAAGTGCCTGAAGCGACCTCTTCATACTATTAGAATTCATATTAGAAGGGGATTTTTTTAGACCACTCTTTAAGTCATTAGTGAGAATTACTTCAGCAGTATCAGAATATATAAATATTAGGAATTCCAAACATTCATTAGAACATAAAAGAAAGTTTTCAGAAATACTTGAAATATTTCCTAATATAAATTCATTTTAAATTATACATATATTATGGTAAAAAAAGTGAGCTGGAGGATCGGTGCCAAATGCCTTTGGTCGATATGGAAAAGTTCGCTTCTATTTGACTTGGATTTAGAAATACCATCTCATGGAGTGAAGTTGAAGGTTGGATTTCCCAATATTCGACAAGGACACAATCTAATTTGGAAAGGTCCGATTCGTTTGGGTGCTTGTCGAATTCGGATTTTTTTACATCAAGCGCGCGGCCGATTGAATCGAATTTTTTCAACCAATTGGCCATGTATCAAACGTCGAAATATCCGAATTCGATCCACGTGAAGTTGATTCGAAATCGGATCAAATATTCTTGCACAAATTCAATACAGACTCTCACACCTTTATTCTTATGCATCAGGATGTCGGGTCAATTGACTTGAATATAATGACCCGTCTGAATATTTAAATCCCAGTATAAGATATGGTCTTCTTCTTCTTCTTCTTATAGAACAAGCACTGGAAAGTATCTATATCAAGGCATTTATTAGTGCCACGTTTAGTTCTTGATGTATATCTCACACTGCTTCATTATTTCTGTGCGTTTACTCACTATGAGCCATTATTTGATACCCATAAATAATGTGCTTGTTGGATTCGTTGGTATCTCTACATAATCAGCACCTGCTTACCACGTCTCCATGTAAGCACGTGCTTGCAAAAGTTTCTGGTACTGACAGTCCTGTCCTGAATCTCTATCACGAATCCCTTCGTTCCCGTAAACAAGACGCCCTTTTTGAGAAAAATAGTAGTTGATATATTAGCCGAAACCACAAAAGATATCAGGCAACATTTGTGATGTGCGCCGAAGACAGAGGCTTACTCTTGAGAAAAAGGAATTAAAGTTTTTACACCTTTTGATAGTTTTCGAGTTGCTATTCCTAATAAAACCCATTGGAAAAAATTATGAGCATTATTATTGGTAATGATTGAGTTGTTAGGTATCCGAAAAATCAGGCTTTCACTCGAGAGCTCGTGATCCTGTGAAACATTCCCCGCGAGTCACCACTAAATCTTCGGGTCTCATCTGTACTACGTCCGTGAGCCCATAAGTCTCCCCTTTCTCCTAAAAGTCTCGTCTATCGAGACGACTTCGACCGCTCGCCCTGAAAAATCTTATTTTTCGTCGTGAGCCCCCTTCCTTCGGCGTACGTTACATTGATATAGGTTGTGTTTGAACTTTATGTGAAGTGTTCCTAATTTTTTCATCATCTGCTACGGACTAAGTCAAGTAAAACTGCAAAATGAGGGTAATCTAAAAGTGACAATGCGATATCGACACTGTTCGTAATAGAAGTTTTCTTATCTCACAGTCTTCTAGCATCTCCATTGTAAGGTTGAAAAGAATGTTATTCAAAACCATGATAATCCTCATGTGGGGAACCTTTTTTTTAAACTTTTTGTGCTTAGACCTATTAATCTATACTAGTGTATTTTGATAAAGAGAAAACCTTCACATGTCCGGATTATCTTTGTAAGCTGAGACAGATAGATAATCAGTGTCTAGTTAAACCCATCCGTATTCTAAATATTTGCTGGATTGACATTTTCCAGGCAAAATCGTTTTCTGTATGGAAGTTTTATTAACAGATAGTCCCATATATGCCAGAAACGTCTTTCGGAATCCAGTTCGTAAAACTGAATCTATGGACAAAGTTTTATAGCCTTCCTAAACAACGAATGAGTTAACATCTCTAATAGTAACTATGGAAATCATGAAAATGATAATTTCTTGAGAAACAAGTGAATAAACTTCGTGTATCGTAAATTTTTTCTCGTCTTTTGATATCCGTTTCCAAACTTCCTATCTGTTATTTTTATCGAGCTTGTGTTTTATCTCTCGGAATTGCTCGAACATTCCCCAGACATATTTCGTACTTTCTAAAAAAAGTTTTGAAAATGCGGTGTCTTAAAGAGAAAAGAAAATTTCCGTCCCTTTCTGTGCACGATACAAACAAAAAATTTTGTTAAATAAAATCTTGAACATTTCCTTAACATTCACTCTCATATTTTCGAATACAACATATAGTAGATTAAATTAGATTTTTATCCTATCTACACCCCCTTCTGGTTTCTACCAGCCCTCTGCTTCCGTATTTTCCTCAGAAGCACTCACGTTTGCCTGAACATTTGGTCAGGAGAGTGAGAAAGTGCACCAAACAAAAGCACGTCTTTCCGTGTCAAAACGTATCCGAATTGTGACGCTTTTCTGAGTATTTAGTCGCTTTGGCCACAGCGAATCGTGTAATAAACCGTCGATGTTCAAGTGCACCTTAGCTCTTAGAGCTGCGAAGAGATACTTAGTCCGCAGTGTCACTGAATTTCGTTCGTTTCTACCTTCGACCCTGAGTTTCAGGTTATGAAACATTCTGACAGTATTTAGGAAGTAAGCTCAAAGTGATATGCATTTTTGTGGGGTTCGTTCTCTTATTTGATTCTATCTTTAGGTTAGACTCTCTGTACTGATAAATTTATCCGTGGAATCCGCTTCAAACTGGTTTCTATCTTTCAACTTTGATGCCTTCATTCTAACTTAATTCTGTGCTCCGCAGCTTAGGTGTGCTGGAGAAGTTTCTGGTGCAAAACTCCCCGCCAACGATACAACATGATTATCCGATGAAGGTAAGTAAGCAATTCTCTGCTGCCATGATGCCCTTTTTTCCATCAAACATTTAGAACCCTTCCTTCAAGTTAACCAGGATGTGATAAGAGTCTTGTAAAGAATTCACTGCATTACTCAACGATGCATAATTGTTCCGCAGCTTCTCAAGAAGTTCAACAATCAATTTTTCCTTTCTACTTCTTTCATCTATTATTCTAGTGACCATGAATCCCAAGGAAGACATTTCGCTAGCTCTGTCCTAAGGTATTCGACCCGTCACTTTGGAAGTTTGGGGATCCAGGGAAGGTGTTTTCCTTATATAATATTATTCATATTCAAATTCCCAAGGTCGCAATTCGTATGCAACTTTTGCGATCTTGAGCTTTGCGTTCATGATTTCCGTGTTCCCTAGCTTCTGGTTCGGAAATATGGCGATCGTGTGACGATTCCGGATTCGATGAAGATTCTTTACAGTCCTAAGTCGTTATTTCCAGTGGCTTTAAGAACTCCATCTTATTATGAAAAATCTAACGACAAAAATTTCTACTCGTTATTCCACTCAGACGATACTTTTTGATCCACCCCGTGATCTTGGTGTAACTGTTTATTGAGTTTTGCACTTGCAATGCGGCCTCGCTTTCTTCTTGAAAACTCTAGCAGAAGGCAGGAATAGTGGATAAAATACCCTAAAAGTTTTCGCAACGAATCTAACGGATCACGTAACTACAGGCACACCTCGCTCACGCATCGCGTCGTGTCGAAAATGTTTGCTCTTTTACTACCGAACACGACATGTTATTTCTGATAATCTTACTTTTGAAGTACTTCAGGTAATTGAAAGAAACGCTGCCGAAGAACAACGCCTTATACAACAATATCCACGAACGAAAAAACCAGTTATTGATAGCAAAAATGTTACACACACGAAAGCTTCGGAATCAATAGGCAAAGCCAAATAGTGTTCATAAACCAAGACATTTGCAAATTCTCAAATATTCCATAAATCATTATTTACGATGAAGGAATATATTACACACTTGGAAGAGAAATATAGTTTTTTCGATATTAAGTATAGTAAATGTGACATAACGAACATTTATTGAAAGTGAACATTTGACGAGCCTATCTTTATAGTGGATCATGGAAGACGAAGCAGACGGATTAGAGAATAATAACAAATATAATAAATTGCAATTTGATTCCAAATGTTGTTTCGTTAAAGGGTATAGTTTCTGATTATATGTGATCCACATTGTTATTCTTAAAGTTTGTGTCTACAGTTTATTCAACTTATTATTCTATTTTTAAAATGTTTTTATTGGAAAGTAAATTAGTTCATAATTATTGCCCATAGAAAGACAGGCTTGCTAAATGTGCATTTTGAGACATTCACTATACTCAATATCCAAAAAACTATATTTACTTTTTGAGTGTGTAATCTATTTGTCGAACGTAATTGATGATATGTAGAAAATTTTGAATATTGTTAAATTTCTAGGTTTATGAAAACCATTTGACGTTGCCTATTTATTTCAAAGTTTCGTATGTAAACATTTTCGCTATTCATAATTGATTCTTTTTATTCGTGAATGGTGTCGTATAAGGCATTATTTGGCAGCATTTTTTCATACTCGTTTCTTTCGAGGAATAAGACAGATTTCACATGTTCTTTTATTGTTTATTCTTTTCATTTAATTGCTTTATTGAATAAACACCATTATTGAACTGTATTATAAGTTTAATTGTTCAGGAAGAGAACTGACAGAGCAGCTTCTTTTGAAACCAAAATATTTTTTACTATTACATTATCTCTACCTATTCTACATTTATTTCGAAATTTCAGGATTTCAATTTTGTGAGTATATATGAAGTTCCTTATTTGTTTAGAAAGAGGACCAAGAGTACACCCTCTTTTTCAATAATTCTCATATTTCCTTCTCGACGTGTACATATAGGTATGTCCCTATCACATTTAGCTCAGCTATAATTTTATGAATTCTACGTGCGGCGAACGTCACTCTGGTGAAGGTTACTCAGAGGGAGCAGTATCCTGGTCTGCCGCCCGGTCTCGCGGTCTCATGGTAGGAAAGTGTGTGTGTGTGTGTGTGTGCTGCGTGGTTCCCTCGAAAGATTCTTTTGCGATTGTTTAATTTTCTGAGTCTGGGCTTTAAGGTAATGCCATGTTAGAATTTTGAATATTTTTTATGTAAAATAAAGACGTTAAATCTCAAGGGCCTTTTGTTCCCTTATCACTGTTCGTTCGGGTATCGGTTTGTAAGGTTCTATGATTTATAATGTCACAATTTCTCCTTCTTTTTTATTGATCTCATAACAGTTTGCACAAATTCAAGAGTTCCATAACCTATAGAACTATTAATTGAATCAGAAGCTTTCCCTTGAACCGATTCACTCGTCCACCGGCTCACCCAAGATCCCTTTCCTAATTCTCGCAAGGATATTCCAAGATTCAGTGGCCTTTCTTTCCCTTACCCCCTTTCGCTCAGGTATCGGCTGGTAAGGCACTGAAAGCTAAGCGCCTACGGAGTTTTGGCTTTCTTTTTTATTTTTGATGATAAACAGCTTCATAGTTGCACATGTGTGTGTGTGTGTGTGTGTGTGTGTGTGTGTGTGTGTGTGTGTGTGCATGTATATATGCAACAAGTTTTCTACGTGTGTTAACGATTTTCAGAGATTATTCTAATCGATTTGTGCATTGGCTAAGATGGGTTTGTAATTGGAAGGTGTTCACTGTTTCTGATGGGGTCCATTGTTGTTTGGAGTTCGTCCTTGAGACTATTGTTTCGCGGAGTCCCTTTTGCTCGAGTCCCCTTCTTCGCTGGCGTAAAGCAGGTTTGTTGTTGTTGTTATGGTGGTAGCCTGCTCGATCAACCTTTCATTTTCTCTTCTTAGTTTCGGCAGGATCTCCTTACTGAGCACTGGTGGTTTCTCTATAGGATCAGACTCGGTGCGCTGCTTCCCTTATTCTATTCTCAATGGTTGACTGTCGTAGAGTGATTTTCCAGACTCGAGAATCTTTTGGTGTCGTAGGAAGTGAAGAGTCAGATGACGTATTACCTCCTGCTGCGTCGAGATCGATCGTTATGAGAAAGTTCCGAATATTTTTATTTTCCGTGTATCGTGTGTGTGTGTAAGCTCACGAGTTTTAGTTCGGATTGTGGCCCATTCAGGTATCTGTTAATTTTCAGTTTAATTGAATCAATATGTCGGTACTAATCGACTGTAAAGTAACATTCCTTTATTCTTTGCCTCACGAAAGCCCGTCATTAAAATCATGAACAAAGTTATATGGAACGAAATGTTCTCAAAAAGTTACTACGGGCCGGTTCGCCTCATGTTATTTGTCAGACAGAATCGACCGGGTTCACTGGTAGATTCAAGACCATCATAGAACTGTTTCACTTTTTTGCGGAAAAAAATTTAGTTTAATATTGTATTTTTCAGTCCTTGAACTAGTAAGTTGTATGCGTGGATATAAGCTTCAATGGAGAGCATCTTTTAGTTGATTGCTGTTTCAATCTCTTAACCTTGGGTAAATGCATGTGAAATTGATGAGTGACCTGTAGTGAAGCCGTGTGTGAGCAGCGTGTGTTGTTTAAATAAGCAACAACAACGAGTTCAGCTTACCCCTCAATGAGTTTTGGATTAATCGTATACACTGAGTGAGAAGTTCAGTAGGTTTAGCCTAGCAATGCGGCCCCCCTTGCTTTAGAGACCCAAGTAACCAGCTAAAAGCTAGGTTGACTTGGGAGCCAAGTAGATGTAACCGGTCACAAGCCACGCACTGCTTGGCATGCCAAGCAGTACCTACTTAACTCCCAAGTCAACCTAGCTTTTAGCTGGTTACTTGGGTCTCAAGCAAGGGGGCAGCACTGCTAAGCTAGGCCTACTGAACTTCTTTCTCACAAGAGGAACTCGTGTAATGTCAAGTGAGATTACTTTAAAAAACGGGCCAATTTTATAGTTCACATAAATATATAAAAAACCCTGCAGCCGTTTTTTTTATTGGGCCTCCGTTGAGGTGTAAAATTATTACAAAAATCTTACTGTTCGGGGATTCCACTAGTCATCGATCTAAGAGCATCCGGAATACGAGACCTAAGGTGGCCTGGTGCCAACGCATTGGCTTTGCAATCCGAGGGTTGCGGTTTCGGTCCCTCACGGGAGCAATTTTGTTTCTCAATTTGCATCGTATTTATTGATTGAATTTTTCAATACTTTAAATCACTATGTTAACCAATGCTCATCTTTATTTTTTCTAAATATATGTAGACTTGATGCAATAAGAACGCAAATTGACCGTTATACGATACATGTTGGCAATAAAAGCACACATTTTTCAGCATTGTATAACGGTGAATTTGCGTTCTTATTACATCAAGTCTACATATATTCCAAAAAATATAAATTTGAGCATGGGTAAACATTTTGTTTTATAGTATTGGAAAATTCAAACCATAAATACGAAGCGAATTGAAGAAAAAAAAATTGCTCCCGTGAGGGACCGAAACCGCGACCCTCGGATTGCGAAGCCAGTGCGTTACCACAAGGCCACCTTAGGTCTCCTATGCCAGATGCTCGTAGATCGATGACTAGTGGAATCCCTGAGCAGTAAGATTTTTGAATAATTTCACACCTCAACGGAGGCCCACTAGAAAAAACGGCTGCAGGGTTTTTTATATATTTATGCGAACTATCAAATCAGCCCGTTTTCGAAAGTCAACTTACATGACATTACACGAGTTCCCCATGTCAGTGTGAGAATAATATATCCAGAAGCAATGATTGTCACCTCCAAAGCTCTCGACCGCTGCGTAAGGACAACATAGTAAGCGACGGACTTCAAACTACACTGTACACCTAGTTTTGTGCCTACTGCAACATCGTTACAGCAAATTTCAAACGTTGCGATAAATGCATAACATATATAACTCATCGGTCACCTATTTTGTTCGTGGCTGATGATGAAACACTATGTTCACTTGAAAAAATGTTTAAAAACGAAGAACAAAAATGATATCCGAATTTTTTTTTCAGAACGATTAGTTCTATCCAGAAATGATAGGGATAAATGAGTTTGGTGGTTTTGGTGAAGGGGATGAGGGAGTTTGGAAGAAGGAAAGGTAATAAGTAAAGTGTTCGGAGGCTTGCGAATGAGTGAGGAGTTTGTGTAAAGTGTAGGGTTGAATCAAGAAGCGTGAAAATTGGGTAAAGGAGCTCTTGGGTTTGCACAGTAGAAACGTAGAGATAAACTGTTTGACTCAACTTTTTCTCAACTGTGTAGGAGTGTGTTCGGATGTTTTAAGCCACTAATCAGGGGATTGACAGAGAAAATGGTCAAAGGGATGGATAGAGTCACAGATAAAGTGTGAAAACAGGGAGATGGAGCGAGGAAACAAGGGGAAGAAGTACAGAAGTAAGTTACGGAAATGAGAAGGAAGTGAGAGATATGGGATCATTGTGGAAAGCCGAAAGAGAGGAGGTATAGAAGAAACTGTATAGTATCAAGGGCAAACAAATTGAGAGCGTGAAAGAGAGAATAAGAGAGATAAGCTTTCTCGAGGGGAGGGATCGAAAAATCGGAGTCCAGATGAAGAAATAATGAGAGGAAGAGAGGAGTAGGAGTTGCGAAGAAGCCCAACATCGGAACATAGATGGAAAATAAGAGAATACGCGCACACCTGAACGAAAGCAGAGTAGAATTAGAAGGGAAGAATGAAGAGGAAAAAAGAGAAGCTAATTCATATAAGGACTAGAAAAAGGAAGTGAATCAGCGTAGAAAGAAGTGGATAAGATTGTAAATGAGATAGGCGCAAAGTTGAATGTAGGGACGGTAATTGTGCTGGTGGAAAAGACAGAAGGAAAGTTGAGTGTGATCAAACTAGAAGTAGAGAGCAGGTAGGAGAAAAAAATATGTTGAGAGGGTAGTGTGTAGTAAAATTGAAGCTAGGAAAGAGGAAGGTTGCTATCATTAGTGGGTACAGGAGGAGAAAAGAAGAGAAAGGATGGAGAGTAGTAAGGAAATTGATGAAGGGATGGAATGAGGAATTGGTGTTGATGAGTGCGGTTTGAATCCCTGGGCCAAAGAGTTGGGGAACAAATTTGGCATTTGTCAACTATGTAGTGATGTAGAACATGTTTGCGATAGATTCTGTGCTTACAGCCCTTTCCTGAATCGCCATCATGAATTCCTCCCGTTTCCGAAAACAGGACCCCCTATTTCAGCCAAATATTAGATGCCTCTGGATCTAATTCATATTGATCTAAGGTGCTGGGGTGTTCAAGGTCGTATAATAGAGATCTGCTACACAGATGCTATTGTAGAGCGCAACATTTCGCTTGCTGATAAAATAATCTTGGAGCTGTTTAACCTACGATACACACGGATTCTTGACATGCACAAATCCCCCCCCCCCCCCTTTGTCTTAGTAGGAATACCCTTTCATTCGTCAAATTGCTGTTGTGCATTCAATGCTTAGTCACTTCAATGCGAGTGGTTCTGTTTATCCCATCAAGGTCAGTGTTTGACCATTTTATGATTGATTGATTGATATTGTTTATTAGCTATTAGCTACATAATGCAATAATGATTTTGTACACAGCGCGTAACATAGGTTCCTTACTATCTATGTACGTATCCTCGTATCCTAAATCTACCTACTAATATTCAGTTTCACATACTGACTTACTTCCCGCCGGAATGTTATCAGTCTACCCTCCTTCCTTATACCTGGCGAATGAGCTCAAAAGAGAACGTGAGAACCGTAATAGCATAGGTGTTGATGGCTCTATGCGATCCTCATTCTCGTTCTTAAATTCTTCGGTTCCTAATTCTCTCCAATTGAAATGCACTATTCTGCTTTTATCTGGTCCAAACTCCATGTGGATGTCATGAAAACTGTCCAGTGACATTGACCACTTGCTGCAGTTTCTGGTTTGAACTAGCGTAAAGCTCCTGGTCATCCATGTACGGAAGATGGGCCAGTATATGACCATCCTCATCATCATGTATTTTGAATCCATTCGACATGGTATTTAGTGTTATAATGGATAGATCGATCGCTAAACAGAACCATAATGCACTAAAGGATTCTCTTTGGAAGATACCCATCCTAATGCAAATTGATCTAGTTTTCCTCGGTTGCCCATGTTTGGATTACTTGATTTGTATTTTCCCAGAGCATCATCTCACGACCTAGGAGGTCAATGACGCGTGGGCAGATCTTGTAAATTTTTAAAATATGAATCAAATTGTCATGTAGTACCAAAGGAAATGCTTGCTTCTAGTCAACGTAAACCGTGTGCAAGCTTCTCTGATCTTTCGTAGCTTGCGTCATGGCCACAGCGTTAATGGTACCTAGATCTTGCTGCCCCGCAAGTTCTTGCAACACCTTGCTCGTTCTTCGGCTAGGATGTTACTCTCGTCACAATGATGGTAAACCTTACTTGCGATTACAGCTATGAGGTTTTTAAAAATCGGTAAGAGATAGGCTATTGGTCGATATTCAGATGGATTTCGAACTCCTGGTTTTTCAGGTAACTTAAACGTAGTTCCTTTGAAAATAAGGTTTGGCATTAGATGTGGATGTTCGATGATCTTCTGGAAACACCTCGCCAATACATTGTGCACACTTTTTAGATACTTGTATCAGAAATTGTGCACCACGTGTGGACTTGTAGCTTTCCAACTACTGGATCTTTCTGAAACCGCCGTAACGTCTGCGTCTGTGATGCTAGTAGGTTCCATTACAGGGTTTTTGCTTGCCATTCCCTCCTCTAGTTGGAACCTCGCAGCGTCAAAATCGCTTTTGTTATTTTTTTCCCAAACAAAAGACTAGTAGTCAGCCATGTATTCTAATCGAGAAACTTCGGTGTCCAGTTGAATGTCTTGCTCCTTATTCAGTTCACGATAGAACCTCCTTTCATCTTCCTAGAAGCATCAATTTCGCTTCCTTCTTGAACTACTTATATTGTATCGACGCAGTCAAGCAGAAAGAACATCAAGTCTTTGCCCTTAGAAGCCTATAATCTCATCAATGATGTGGGTGTCGAAGTCTCGATGTTCCGAAGGTAGATGATATTAATAAAATGATGTATCAGCTTTCTGGTTGAATCAAGCTGTCTGCTTCTGGAAGATGTGGGGATACTGGATCATCAAAAAGTTGAGCAGGAACATCAATAACGTGACGGCGTTGTGTTGCCTAATCAGTCTCAGCTTGATCTGGTACAGCTTTATCCAACTGATGCTAATTATCGACGTTTTATCCCGCCGCTTCTACCTTTTGCCTTATCTTCATTTCTCGGTCTTCTGAGATCAGAAGATTATTGCAGATGTTCTTGTTCTTTGTGATGAGATCCTTTACTGAAACTCTCTGTACATGAGGATACTTCTCTGTGAACTTGGTCCTCAAATTGCAGCCCTTTTTGCGCTTAGTCTCAAACTTCGCACGCCGATAGTAGAGATGCATCAACTCTTCATCCATTGATGCATTCCATTTGATGCTCTCCCACGGCATTCCTTTTGATGTGGTTGGCTGCAAATCGCCTAAGCTCGCCAAAGCATCCTCAATAGGCACATCTGATGTTCCACTACTTCCCGCTTGGCGAGATCGGCCTGCCCATCACGCATCTCACCATTATCACCGTACTGCATGCTGTGACTCCCAGTGGTGGCTCCAGGGGCGCCCCGACGGCACTCGGGAAGCGTTCATCGTTTCAATATATTTAATAAGATCTTCGTCATGATTAGGTTTTTACGGAATTCCTTTATCTCAGCGAAAAATAGTACAATGCAATTACATGCAGGTACAATCTTATTTGGACTCAGACCTCACCAAATTCTGGGAGCTGGAGGAAGTTTCCTCTGCGAAAGCTCTCTCCAGTGAGGAAATCGCCTGCGAAGAGCACTTTGTAAAAAACACAACTCGCGATGTTGACGGTCGGTACATAGTCAGACTTCCTTTCAATGAAAAGAAAGATCAAATAGGAGATTCTCGAAATTTAGCTTTCCGACGATTATACTCTCTAGAAAATCGCTTCCGGAAAATTCCTGAGCTTTTGCTTCCCTACACGGAATTTCTCAGTGAGTACGAGGAGCTCAATCACATGTCCCCTTTTAATGATAAAACGACTTCTCAGGGATTTTATTTGCCCCATCACGCCGTGATGAAAGATGATAGCCTTACTACTAAAGTAAGAGTAGTGTTCGATGGCTCTGCTAAATCTTCATCCGGTGTTTCGTTAAATGACGCGTTAATGGTCGGCCCTACCCTTCAGGATGATCTTTTTGCGCAATTAATTCGATTCCGGTCTCGAAAATACGCTTTGACCGCGGATATGGAAAAAATGTACCGCCAAATAAAGGTACATCCTGAGGACGCTCTTTATCAAAAGATTGCGTTTCGCGCGAATTCAAACGAACCGATAAAGATATTTACTCTAAACACGGTAACGTATGGTACAGCGTGCGCGTCTTTTCTT
>WSXT02209271.1:0-17918 GCA_011762715.2 Neuroterus valhalla
AACCTGTTTTTCGGGTTCAGGGGGTCTCAAAACGTGGACATTTGACAAAAACGGAGGGGGTCAAATTTTACACAAATTTAATACCTTCTCTGATGAGAATGTAAAAATCTGCCCATTGCGCGGGCACATTCTCATAGCGCGCTTCGCTCGAAAATTTGAGCGCGCCTATGGCGCGCGTCATTCGTATCTCACGCTCCGCGCTCGATAATGTATTTACCTCGCGCTAAGCGCTCGGTTTGTTTTTCACCTCGCGCTTCGCGCTCGGCTTCATGCGTGCTTGATTCAATTAACAATGAATGTTATGCATACACAGAGTTGCAAATTTCGCAAAACTGCTGAAAACCTCTACTTCTACGGAGAATATTGATTTTCTTTATATTTTCAATGAAATTTTTTGTTTATATTTAGTTTACTTAAGGTTCTACTGGCCTTCAGGAACACATTCTGATTACGATAGTCGTCCTAATATTTACATCTCGCATAGTTTAGCTAGCAAATTGAATTTTACATGATTTGAAAAGCGTCTTCACGATTTAAAAAAAATATACACATTTTTGAAAACAATTTCATGTAAAACTCGTAGAACGATGAAAAATTTTTTTATTCATTTTTCTTCCTGTCTCTTATTGTTTTGCTTGAGGATGAAATTTTTTTTGTAAGTGCGTTATCGCGATTGAAACGAAAACTATTCTTCTCATCGAAAAATAATCGATAGTAAATTTGTAGATTTTTTGAAGGTGAACAATTTGTGTAGTTTCAATTTTTTTCATACCTCGCATAGTTTTGCTCGAAAATGAAATTTCTCAGTTTTGGTAACATTTTTCCGCACCTTGCATAGTTTGGACAAAAAATGAATTTTTCTATTATTCATTCACTCCTTACCTACTATGAGGAACAGTACTTACAAAATCCCTCAAAATGGGTGCCAAATCACGATCGAATAGGATTATTCTTTTGATATTTATCAAGTTCACAGATTATTTTTCCTTACTTTCTATGCGATCGAAATTGGAATTTACGATTTCTTGAGAAAATTCAAAAGTATATCGCCCAAGACACGTTTTCTAAATTAAGGATAACCTATGACGTAACTGGCCCGACGCGAAAGGGGTGGCACTAGTCCTGGGTGGGGGAGCGCGCGAACACCTTCCTCCCCACTCCTGTTGATCGATGCAGTCCAAACTCAAAACTATAATGAACCTGTGGAGGACCCAAAACACCGCGAAACCGCAGTTGCGGGTCGATCCCAAGTCGATTCCGAAGAAAGCCAGCAGTATCAAATAAATTATTAACAACAAATATAAGGGATACTTACACGAATATGGAAATGTGAATAATATTGTATGTAGACTCACCTAAAACAAAGAAAAAAAATTCATATTAGAAATCTATGAGTTATTGTCCATGAACGATAGATTATTGTATGAATTTATGAAATACAACTCGTTGTGAAAAATTGACAGCCTTTCTCGCTCCACTGGGACCCGGACCCAGGACCTTTCGTTATCCAGACGAGTGCTCTCCCAACTAAGCTACGGTACAGTCTGCCGATTCTCTTCTTACATAAAGTATACGCGATCTAGCTTAACATATGCATACATAAATGTATAATTCTTTCTGAAGATTCTTATTCTCGTTATCTGGATCAGTTCTAACTGGAGATTCAGTTTGATATCCGCAAACTAGAAATCTGATATATTGACCGATATAACTAATCAAATATTCGAAACACATTTTATGTTAATCAGAGCCGTAACGAGCCTTTTTTGCGCCCGAGGCCAATTCATAATTTTACGCCCTTTACTCCTGCCTCAAGTAATTTATTCGTGTATCCTGCGCCCCCGCAAGGTCTGCGCCCGGGCGGGGACACCGACGGCACCGCCCTAGTTACGGCTCTGATATTAATAGGATAAGATGGTAATTTTCCATGAACAAAGAAATTCAATACACGTTTCTGTGGAATAGGAACAGTTCGTTAGAAGTGCTTGTAGAGAGGATGTTTAAAATGATTTGCTTAAGGACAAGGTTATGTGGAAGCGTAGAGGGCAAGCAGAAGCTTACCTTATTCCTCAAACCTGGAGAAGAAGTTAAATTGAGCTCACTTTACACTTCTGGCATCCACCTGATCCTGACCTTACGATCTTTCAAGATAATCTTCATCAGTGGAACCAAACTCTTGTGCAGGTGTGTGCTAGAATATGAGGTCGAAGCCGAAGGGTATACGTCAACGAGTTGAGGTTGTTTTCGTCCAAGACTCTTAATATTAGGTCAGCAATCAGGATTCAGGGAGTTGTCTTACTTCTTATGTTTATGGAGCATTCTTACGAGCACTCAATTGAAACCAGGTTTACAGAAGATCCTTGAGAAACCCCTAGTTGATCCGATGTAGTTATCACTACCACCTCTGCATATAAAATTAGTTTGATGAAGCACTTTCTCGAGTAACTCAATGGACAAGAAACATGTCAGTCTGCAAATTCGGAAGATGCTGAAAGACTAAAATGGCAGCCTCATTATTCCCACCTATAGAGGGCCCTCAGATACTGATATGTGCCATACCCTGGTTACTGTATTACGTTAAAAATACGGGCCTGATCGGTATTATATCCTGGATGGTGGATGACGTCACAATGCCGGCCGAGTTGGAGCCGTTGATAAAGAGTATATTCTGGAGTCAGATGACTATGTTAACTTGCCGGTTAGGGACACACAGTGGGCCAGGTGACCCGATTTCATGGCCAAAAATCAGAAAACATATATAAATGTACAAAAATGAATTGCAAGGACACTGATATATGATTTTCGAAGGTGCTGATTCCGAATCTGATGTCAGAATTTAAAAAAAATGGCAGATCCAATATGGCGGAGCCTTATTTCAAAAAATCATTGGATCCACTCAAAAAGTGGTATCCAGGGTTTTTAGAGAGCGCTGAATGCAAATCCGAAGTCAGAATTTTCAAATAAAAATGACGGATTTATTATAGCGGACACTTAAAACGAAAAATTATTGGATATATATTCGGAAAGTGGTATCTAGGGGTCTTTGAGGGCGCTGATTGCGAATTTTCAGATTCAGAATTTCGGAAAACAAAATGGCTGATCCAACATGGCGGACGATACTTCCACAAAATTATTGGATTTACTTAAAAAGTGGTATCTAAGGGTTTTTGGAGGCTCTGACTCCGAATCTGGAGTCGAAATTTCGAAAAACTAAACGTGCTTGATTCCATTGAGTCCCTTTGCCCCTCACTACTCGGAGTGCTTCATTTAAGTGAGTCCCCTTGCCTCTAACTAATTAAAGTGCTTGATTCAAGTGAGTCTCCTTTGCTTCTCACTACTCGAGGTGCTTGATTAGAGTGAGTCCTCTCGCCTCTCACTACTCGGGGTGCTTGATTTAAGTATTTCCCTTTGCCTCTCACACTTTCAAATGGTTTTCGCTTACAAATTGTCACGAGTTTCATCTCCCTCTTCATCGGCCGATTCAACTCCGTCTTGCAGAATCTCAGTTTCTGGGAGATCAGCTTCTTCAGAAAAAAGAGAAAAGAATAATTTGTCTACTTATTCAGAAAGTTTATATATTGAACATGTATATATTTTATACGTCAATTAGGTTCATTGATATTTTAATAATATCTGCGCACGGAATAAGCACGGAAAGCGGATTGCCGAAACAAGTGAGTTCGCACGCTCTCGTTGATGCGGCTAGGAAAACAAATGAAGGAAGTACATGGCGCGGCCATGTATATATACTATAAGCAGCGAAACAAATGAAAAGTAGCGAAAAGTAGCACACCTATGCTTAAGTAGACATCCTAAGGAAGACATTCATATATTTTAGAACTCAATATGTTGTTTATGTGTTGTTATAAGCAATCGGAAGCAGGTGCTCTGCTGTATAATCTTGTTCTGCATTCACTGATAATATGATTGTATTAAATTGCAATTGACAATTCCAGATTCAATTGACTCCAGAGAAAGTTTATACTTCGATTATTAGAATAAATGTTGATAAGAGGTTTGGTATCGATTTCTCGGAATAAAAAAACGTATTCCACGAACGTCTGTAGCACTACTAATTTCAGCAAGATTTTCTTCTTTGTACCTAGATCATCGGAACGAAAATTCATCAGTCAACGTACAATTGTCGTCAAAAATACTTAAATCCTTCCTCAATTTAGTAGTCCATTTCATTTTTCCGAATTCAAGAATCGACTTTTGGCCACGAAATCGGGTCTCCTGGCCCACTGTGGGACAGCGTGAATTATTAGACATCAAATAGTGTACGCGTTGGAATTTGAAAATATATGGCTATTTTCTATCGAGGGTATAATACAGATCAGTAGTCGTAATATATATCACGTGAAAAGATCTTTCTGCTTCGCATACACGCAAGCCACCTGCTTGTATAGAGTCGTGGCCTAATATTATAAGGTACAATGATGCACCTTGCAATGTCTACAGACTATGGGCTACGTATGGGAACCATTATCCAGTTCGTTAAAAAGGAGTTCTTGCTTGCGTACCCGTGTTATGAACAGAAGGCTTCATTTCATTTCACATGATCTGACTTCCTACGAAATTTTGAAGATCCTGGACCGAAAATACAAATTTCCCACAAAAAATTGGATTCTATCCAAAATAAGAAATCTATAACCATGGGAAGAACACATTTCTCTCAAAGTATTCCTTTTCAAAACAAGAAAATCTACTTGGAACAAGTAATCGTACTCAAACAAATAGATTATTCGCGACCAAAAATAATGGAATATCCAACCAAAGAAGATCAATGCCGAATAGAAAAGTGGAATCTTGAATTAAACAAATAAATTGCCATCTATACAGCTGCGTTTGTAGCCGGGATATTTTCTTAACCGAAAAGATAAACTCTGCTTGAGAGGACAAAGTTATAACAAAGAACATGCACTTCCAATCAAATAGATAAACTTTGAACTTAAACAATGAACCTTCAGCAAGAAATCAAATTTGGAACAATTAAAATATTTTCCTGAAGATCTAATTATATCTCTCCTACTAACAATTTTTATAAATAACATTTTGAACTTTTATCATCCATTGTTTAAGCGATAAATGGTCCCAATATTTCACATTCGTTAACATACTTAATTCGTGAAAATATCAATAGATATTTATCATAAATCATTTTCGTCCTCAGGGCAATGCTTCATTCCCTCTAATAGTTTTTCATACAAGGGTTACTAATCTCTCCAACTTTGGATTAACGTTTCAGACGAAAGTAGAAAATTCTTAGACCAACTAGCTCAATAAACCATCCCCCTGAGCAACTAATTCATACCACAAATTTGAGTTTGGACTTCTGGAACGGGACGATAACTTATGAGTGGAGGTATTGAACGGACGAAGCCAGTTATAGTAAATCCACCGCAAATCCATACCACGTATTACATCAAGCCGGTCTAAACGGTGGTGGGTTCGATCGATGTATAATTTAAGTCCATGCATCAATCGCCTTAGGGCGAACGTGATGTTGAGAACCGGAAGGGATCCGCTAGGGGACGCAGAATGATTGTGAGACTCCGAGAATGATTTCCCGATAGATTCAGGTGTTTGGAGATACACAGACCTATACGTCGTGATAGAAGATTAAATTTCCTGGACAATTAATAACTAAATTAAATCAATTTAACCATTCACTAAAGTTTATGGCCCTGGTAGACGTTGGACACGTGTTTGGTGCGTCCTCGAAATTTCACTTATATATTATGATTTCTTGAATTTTCCACACGATTTTTGGGTAGGCTGTGTGAGCGGATAGGCACACTAGAAGTTTCTTCAACTCTTCATGACGATGAGTTGGAGACTGTAGAATTGGAGGCTGCAGCACTCAAGTCGAAGGTCACATTTCTTGAAACCTCTCACAACAATCTTGAGTAAGCTGCCCTCCAAACAACACTCGGAATACATGAATTGCCTGCAAAAACCAAATGAGGACATTCCTTCAATTATTGCTTTAGTTGCTCCGGCTCTTGATATTCCGTTTGTTAACGAGGATCTGGCAAATTCTTACCGGATTCGTAACGTTATCCCATGCTATTACTCTTATATTGGGTCAGACTATCCGCTTCCAGTTGTTGCCAAGATAACTTCTGGGTCTGTCGGAGTTGATGGAATCTCAATCAGAATGGTTAATTTTCTCTGGTGTTATACTGTCTGTTTCACTTCATACATACAATTATTTGCTACAGCTTGAAATTTGTACCAATATTAGGAAACAAGCATGTGTGACAATACTCAATGAGTATTTGAAAAAACATAGTCTACTTGAGCTGTTCCAGTCTTGATTCCGGAAAGAGCAAAGTACCATCATTGCTTCCTTTAAATTTCCCTCTGATTCAAAAACTGCAATAGACGAAAATGAGGTAACTACTGTGGCGTTCTCTGAGTACTCTAGAGCGTTCGAGCTTGTAAATCACGACCTGCTGATCAAAAAATCGAAAAACCTAAGTATCACTAATAGTGTCATCCATTGGTTTAAATCGTATTCAAGTAAACGTACACAGTGTGTGGCAAAACCTTTAGGACCCTCCATTTTCTCAGTAGGAGCAGGGAATCTTTGCCTACTAGTACGCGTATCCACCTTGTTGAAGCGTTAATCCTCCCTCACTTTGATTATGGGTGCTTGTTGTATGATGGAATCTCTGATGCCCTTAATTTCAAATTTGAGCGTGCCCTCATTGCCTACGTCTGGTTCATTTATAACTTGTCCAAATTTGATCATATTTCCGAGTAAAGGAAAAAGCCTGGATTCATGACAGTTGCCAAGAGCAGACAGTATTCCATGGTCAATTTAAAATATATGATATTAGCAAATGGAAAAGCTCTATATTCAAAAGAACTGTTTTCACGTAATGATATGAACCGTCAAAGACGGTATGGACTTCGTGATAGAAGTCGTATCCTTAACATACCTTCTCATAGAACCTGCTTAGTCCAGGAATCCTTTGTAATTAGAGGAATTCGGGTTTGGAATAAACTGCCGAATAGTATTCGTAATGCGTCCACAATATTTGCATTCAAACAAATGTTTCCTGAATTTTCTAAATCCCCTAATTATTATGAATAGAGAAGAAGCCAGCTTTATCGATCTGGGTCGAAGAATCCACCCAAAATACGAGGAAAATGATCTAAGAATTCCTTGACGGATGTACAGGTTGGTATGAATCCTGATCGGTCAACAGTGCCAGGCAAGAAGGCATCTAAAGCGTGGAATATCAGCATCTTGAAACAAAAGTTTGTAAAAATAGGCGCCATCTGGGGAACCTTTAGATAAACGCTCTCTCTTGCGTGATATATTAATCAGAATATCATGTAGGCTCTCAGACGCTCTCGTTCGTCCTAAAGAGGCAAAAGCATCTATCTTCCCGTTACTCTTCGCTCAACTCTCGGTGAGTTAATTTATAACTTGTTCCAATCATCAATCTTGTCACCAGACTTGATAACATAAACCGAGTATTAATAAATCCCTTATTGTCCCTCTAAAGTTTTAGTTGAATTCAAACTTAAATTTGATAGCAAAATCGGGACAGCTGTCATGGTCATGCTAATCAGTAATTAACAACCAACATTTTCATTCATTGTATGGGATTCATTATAAAACATAATCATCACGATTTATTCGCAAATGACACTTTGCCTTAGCAAATTTCCTTATGGTTTGTGCCTCATTATTTTTTATTCCTCATCAGGATTTAATTGTCCATTATATTATAACTTAAGTATCCAATCAGTATGGGTTCTTAACTTCATTTAAGTCTATCACGTTGCTCCTGACCTTTCCCATACACCAAACAAGCTAGCGAACCTTCAGTCAAACGATTTCAATTCGAACCACGAGAAATTCTTACCGATAAGAATATATCGAGATCCGAAATTCGATTCGATGTCAAGTTAGAGTGAGAGAATCATTAGTCAACGAAAAATCGAAAAGCGAATAGAGGGGATAAACAAGATGGAAGTTAAACGAGGTACTCCGGCTCCCTACAAAGTTACGGAATTTTTTACCAGAGAAGACGCATTCACAATGAAAACCTTTAAAATTGTATTTTTAACGAACCACGACCACTTCAAAACCAAAAATGGAATAGTTTATTTTATATTTCATGGAGAAAGAATTACATACAAAAAAGAACGGATTCTGTCCAAAATAGTGAGCCAAGAATTGAATGGTCGTGTCTTCACTTGAGGGAATAAGTTGCAGATCAGAGATTAGGAATTTCCAGAAAAATTGTCTTTTCCTCAATGATAATGTTGTATACTCAATCGTCTCCATACGCAACGGAACAATCACACGCGACCGCCAAACCTATAAATATGAGTTGGTCCCAATTATTAGTTACCCACTGCTAAACACGGTAGTACGATTCCCATGTCTTTCTTTGGCCAAATATTTGCTGCGTCAACAAAGCCATCTTCAGGTCGACTCCAGGAAATATTTCCCCCTCTAAACCCGCAACCCTGCCCGCGAAAATTTAAAACAGTTCTTTGAATTGTTTCCCCTCTCTTAGAATATTCATTACGAAATATAAATACATATCGCTTTAACCTTTGGTTTGAAAACAATTTTATAAATCACACCAAATCTTTATATTCTCTAACTCGGATGAAGACACCAGATCTTCCCCGGATCAGAATAAAATTTATCATATTAATACCGTATCTAATTTAAAAAATTGGTTTCGAACAAAAAAATAATTTAACTAGCTCAGCCCCGTCTGGGAGATGGTACAGGAGGTGGTCCACAAAATTAAGAAAAAATTGACAACGAAACTGAATAATTATTATCTCAATTAAACCTAATTTTCCAAGAAAACTCACACATAAAAAATTCACGGAATCGGGAAAATATCAATTAGGGCAGGGTGTCAAACAATTTTCAAGGGAGGTAGAACTAACAGGAAATTAAAACACTTACATAATTATATGCAACTTTTAAACATTAAAGATTCTCTAGTCAAGGAAAGGCTCCTTATTCATTTGGTGCACAAATCTACATAACTAGGAACTCACTAGACACGGAAACAGAGAAGAAAGCTTCAAAATTTATAGGAGAATTGTCCTCTTCTGAAATAACAAGAGCAAATTTACACACAGGGATGTACAGGAGTCGCAACGGTCAAATATATCTAAACGTAAATTTAAAATTGAAGTCAACTTATATACTTATTCCAGACACAATATTGTGATGGCATACTTGCTCCACAACTGAAGACACGGTGTTCCCATTCCTATATATTTCAAAGGGGCACCTGAAAATTGTCGCGATGAAGGATCCTCTAGGGAAGGATGCGCCAATGTTCCCCCTCCATAGACCTGTGAGAAGTGGGCAGGAAATGAAGTCAGTCTCCCTGAGCAGGATCGTGATTTTGATTTCAGACTAAATGTACTGTATCTTATAGAATTTGTGGTTCAGTGGTAGAGTTGGGGACTGCTGACGGAATAGCAGGAGTTCGATACCGCTCAATTTTTTTTTTTAGTTATTTTTCATTACTCGATTATGGTCATAAATTGTTCATATAAAAGAATTTCCCAATCAATTATTTAGAAATATAATAAAGAAATGTAATTATGTTTTCAGATATTTTAATTTTCAAATTATATTTATTAATTAATTCTGAAATACTTCTCCATGCACGATTCAAAATCATTTCATAACATGATAAAATTTTTAAATTATATTTTTCGCAGCCGCAATGAAAAAACGTAGAACTTAAAGAGTTTCAGTTGATGTTAAATTTGATTATATAAAGAAGAGTAATAAATGAAGTTCAAGAGGAAAAAAATATTATGCACGATTATTATCTCTTTCAAAATACATGAAATGTTTTCCGCAAAAAATATTATGGGGAGCACTAACACAGGAAGTGTGAATATATACTATCCTACACAGAGATTGCAAATGTACATTGGACAGGGTTAATTTTTCGTTGATAAAAAAGGCAATTTTTATTGCATGAACGTGTACAGCATGCATGAAATTATTCAATATTGTGAATATGTATATAACTGTGAATTATATACACCCCAGCCAGGGCCGTAGCAAGGCTGAGGTAAGCGGGGCAGTGCCCTGGGGCCCCAGGCTGCAAAGGACCCCCAAACATTTTCTTGGAGAATGTGATGAACATAAAAAGGAAGCGTGTCATTTTTCAACAACAAAACCTGGATATCACTCAATAAATTCTATAATTTTCCGCTGAGAAAGGGCCCCTATTAAAATTTTGCCCCGGGGCCCCGAAGACCGTCGCTACGGCCCTGACCCCACCTCACCTGGCCGGAAGTTTCCATAAACTTAGCTCTTCCAATCCGTAAAAGGCGCATGGTTTGGCGCATCCTTCCTTAGAGGATCCTAAGTCGCGATGCAACATCAGCGACTCCAAGCGGACGTGGCAAGAACTATAGCCCACGGCAACGATCCTCCCTCCACCTCGTTGCCGTTATACTATAATAGCAAGGCGCGAAGTTTGAAAACATACGAGAATCACGTAGAAAATTGAATCGATTAAATTACAAAAAAACCTGATGAGTGCAAAAGTAGCAAATGGAGAATAATCTTCAACAATTTTTTACTTTCACATTCAACATGTTTCTTTGCAATTGATTCGTCTCGATTATTAGAATGCATCTCGTATATCCTGCAATCAAATTAAAATGAGAATGAGATAAGTAAGGAACTTTGAAAATAAAAACACATAAAGATGAATTAACTTTTTATAACTCTATTTATTTGAGACATTATTACAAGGATGTCAAAGAACACATTATGACGCTAACATTATATATACTAAATAAATATATACTCAATGCAGTTATTTTATGAACTGCAGATAAGGACTTTCTTATCCGAATATTTCTTGTTAAAGCTAATAAAATTCTACTATAGTATTTTTGGTTCGGAATGTTTCTCTTTTGGTAAGTAAATATTCTGATGTTGTTTCGTTCAAAATTTGCCTTTTTCATGGAGAATGAAATTTTCTTTCTCTCTTTTCGAATGACAAGACTCTATGGGTTGGGAATTCGAGGTCTCCTGAAATACACGTCTTTTTAGTCTGAAAATGACCATCTAATTGAAAATTTAACGGTATTTGGTTGAAGGTAAATTGTTCTTCGTTTGATTCATCGAATTTCTCGTCAAAAAATCAGCTTCCTTGGTTGAACGTGTATATACTTCATTATCAAAACTCATTTTTTCCATTGGATATCCAACTGTTTTGTGAGAAATTTCTTCTTTTTCAGTTGAAATCTATTCTTTCAACTCCTAAATCAACTAGTCTATTATTCATTAGAAGTAGAACGATTTATTTTACAATTTTACAATCCAAATGAAGTTGTTTGTACTTTGATGCAAATCAATTTTCTTTGTAGGGGAAATTATGGAATCAATCAAAAATTCAGCTACTTTCTCAGATATCGAATTATTTAGTTAGGAATGCATTTGATTGGTAAGGGACCCACTTCTTCCTTGCTAAATGGAACTGTTTCGATAGAAACTGCAAAATGAACTATTCTGTTTTGTTTAGAAATACATAGTTTTTAGTTAGAATTAAACTATTTTGGTAAAAAGCTGCCTGTTTCGACTCTGGTTGGAAATTCTTTCATCTCCGTAGAAAATGCAATCGTATTCGAAAAATTCGTTTGATTGGCTTGAAATTCAACAAACATATTCGGAGTATGTTCTTGCTCTTTGATAAATAATCTTTACTCGCAGGAAGAATAACTCTTTTGTAGATGCCAAGACCTGGAAGCACTGGCTATAGCTCCTGAGAAAATAAAATAAATAAAATATGAAAAAGAGCGCATTGCAGAAAACAGCAATTCTTTCTATGACTTAGCAAGACAAGTATTACCTATTTTCATTTGACCTCGTCTCCAGAGGGTCAAGAAAGTATCAGGTTCCCTAGTTAGGATAAATTGTCATTGATATTCATCATGCAGAAACTGCTCATGGAACCTCAGCTTCAGTTTTTTTCTGAATAGTCAATTAAATTTCAGATTATCTGTTAGAGAATATTAAACAATTGCTGATATGTCCAATAAAATTTCACACTCAAATCCTAAAATATGTTGTCGAAATTCCTTAGATTTGCTTTTTATAGTTCCCAAGCTTTTATTTTATTAAATTTTAAATTTATTTCTAAGTAAAATTTACCAATAATTTTTTCCTAATAAAAAGCGAGTACGTATATACTTTAACGCACTGCTTTAAATTTGTTTAAATATTTCTCATTGGCAAAATGCTTCTTAGGTGATATTTAATTTTTCCCAAATCAAATATACACTCAATCTGATATAAATATATTAATAAGAAGTACTCACACAAATTATTGTGCACTGTAGCTGCAAGAAGTATTATTTTTTTAAATGCCGCACTTGGTATTATTATAGTTCACAAAAACTTTAACAAAATCAAAATCTTTCATCGACCGAGTGTCAAAGTCTGTTGGATTCATCTGAATTTGTCTGAATTTGCGCTATCCTCTGCTCAAGTATATTTTGAATTATGAATACAGAGGGTCCAGGGAGAGTGTGGCAGAATAGCCGGATACCGCCATTGCTAGTTCAGGTGGTGAACCAGGTAGTATGCCACACTGTCCCTGGACCCTCTGTTATATGAACACACACGAGCGCCGTCTAGGGGACGTAACAACTACTATAATTCTCTCGCTACTTGGCCTATTGGAGTAGGCACACCGTGACTGCAGACGAAAGATGTCGATCTTTACGCGTTGTTTACTTCGTTGACAACCGGCTTCATCCTGATTGGATGGCAACCGCTTCAGTAATTGGCGTTGCCATGGACTCTTTTCATGTGATAATAAGCCAGGATTGTAGTTATGTGTGTTGGGTCCAAACAAAATTATAGCTTCTGAATCTTATCCTGTATAAATATATACAGATTATGTCCGTAATATGATAAATAACTGCCTGAGATATCCTCTCCGAAATATTTTGATCACCAAGCCGGCTACTAGGACTTTAGTGCAAGCATACAAATTAAAGTACCTAGCACCGGTAAAGCTCATAGTAATAGCTGGGCCTGAGCTATGGAGGTCCCACTCGCATTGCCGCGGATTGACAGGTAATCTCCTCAAAAAATGAGCTGTTGAATTCCGCTCCGAGGGAGATAAGTTGAAGGGGTATCAAAAATATTAGATGGCACGATCCCCAATAGCATTTCAAAAATCATCAATACGTTTTGAGATACGACCAGAAGGATATTAGTAATTTTGGCAACAGCAATAGAATTAGCGGAAAAATTCCAATTTGTCGAGTTCTTTCTATCGACAGTAGGCGTCCCCAATGTTTCTAGAAGACGCTCCCACAATCAGGATAGTACAGGAATATATAGGATGGGAGGAATCCGTCGGGATGAAACAGGATTCTTCAGGAGGGTCCATGCACAGCCAACACTTATAAAATAAAACCTATAAAAATAAAATACTCATAAGAACAAATCTTTAAAAGTTTAATATGTATAATTGAATAATACAGTAAAATGAGAACATTTCGGAAAACCGTTACAAGTTTTCACATCATCCACATAAAAAGCAATGTCTCTTCACGTGACTTTCCAATATAATCCTTTTCAATTTTTCCTGACCTACTTTCTTCTCTGTATCTTTTTTCAATTAATTAGGCAAAATTCTTATGTCATCTGTAAGCATTCTCGTGGCACTTTTCTTGTCACAAATATTGGAATCCTCGATATTTCCCAAGATTAACCTCTTTGGTTGGAACCTCGATCAATCAATTCGTTGATTGGGGAGAACAAATTTTTTCTTTTGCTCGACACAACGTGACTCTGTGATAGTTATTGGAATGGAAGTAGGTTACATATAAACATACATATGCAAATGCATGTACATGAGCATATGCATATTTATTCGGATGCATATACATAAACGTATCCAATTTAACGTTTGCAGATATGCCTGTACGCATCAATCCATACCTTGCACTGAAGATTCGGTTTGGCTAGATTTGTGGTTTCACTTGACCTCTGAACAAGGACCTTTGCATATACCTGTAAGTGCCACTAAACCTGTATGACTGTGAGCACTCACGTCCGTTTCACGCTCAACCCTCTCTCCTAATCCTCAATCTCCTTCCACCTCGTTATGTCCATATCCATCAAACACAAGACATAGAGTGTGGTGTTCTGGAGGGTGGATTCAATTTCTCGAATGCCTGACGGCGTGAAAAGAAGCCTAACTGAATAATATCGGAAATTTCTAAAGGTTTTAGTAAAGCAGTAAACAGGAATAGAATACAAGGATAGTTCAAATTGTTGGAGATCACATTCAAAATCGGTCCCGTTCGAGGAGGACTGTTCCAAGAGAAAAGTATAAAACAGGTGGTTCTTGAACAGCAGGTCAATAACACAGAGCCACAAAAGAAAAACGAGGTGGACCTTTTTTGAGCTTGCTTGTTCGATATGTTTTCTGGGTCGCTGATCACGATCCTGGTGTCCATGTAACACCATCACGTCTGGTTCAATGTCAAATGAAGGTCGAAACCCTCATTTCACGAAAAATAATTTTTTTGACCCCGGATTCTGAAAGAACGGTAAATTTTAGGTACAGACCCACTTCAACTCCCTCATCGAAATGACCTCTGGGAGTCATTTGAAGGTCATCTGAAAATCGAATCCTGTTTTGAATCATCCAGCTTGTATATCGACTAGGACTAGGTCTCCAAACTTCGTATCATGGTGTGTTTTGGGTCGCTGATTACGATTCTGGTGTCCGTGTGACTCTAGCACGCCCAGGTCAAGTTTGTATGAAGGTTGAATGATTGGGCATGAGTTTCTTTGCAAACCTACTTGCCTTTTGACTTGATATTTACGAACTATAAGTTTGATCATAGTGCCAATAATATAGCCCACCGCTGAAAATAGGTAAAGTCCTAGGCAACGTCCTTAACTCATCATATAATGTGTTCTCTTACTCGTAAGAGATCAACGGATAGATTTTCTATTATGCACATTTGATGCATCTCTTTTTGAAGACCACACAGAAAATCATTTGGGACTTTAACGTACCATAAACCCTTAGGTACTCTCAGTACCACGGCATGGGATGCACACGTTCCGTTCGTGCTGGGTGTGTTTACGTCCTATCTGTATGGGCGCTCGGAGCTCCTATCATTGAGAACGAATCAGTTTCAAGCTTTGAGCTGCTGAGTCGCTTCGGTGCGAACACGCCAGCTGAACACGGCGTGCGTGCGCATCACGCAGTACATCACAGGTCCGCTCCAAGCTTGGGACGGAATCAGTCCCAAGCTTGGGCGCGCGCGGCTCTCGTAGTCGATGAGGCCAATAAGCACCATACTTTGGTATTTGCTCATCTCACGTTTTGCATTTTCACCGTCTAAAAACACTTGGAAAAATACGTTTTCAAAAGAGATAGAAAATTGATCCCAAATGACTTTCTGTGCAGCAATAGTCAGACATCATGTTTACGTCCGAAAAACCTTAATACCATTTCTCGAAGTTTTTCAAATCTTAGTAGAATCTGTCACCTTGTACCTACTAAAGTCACCCAAATTTCCTGGGAAGTAATCAATGTGAAAATGGAGAAAATGGATTTAGTAAAAAATTCAGTTAACGCCCTATCTTATGGTATTTTTTTTAACAGTCTCCCAACAATTTTTTAATAATCTGGGTCTGTGGAGTTCCTCAAAAATTTGCTTTGGACTCTTCTTAAGCTATTCCAAGCCAAGTTTGATATGTCGTTCACAACTGTCCAACCCACTACCCGTTTCTTATATTGAGCTATGAAATCTTTATTTAGAAAAAAAACACTTAACTGTTGAGAACAGCTAAGATCATCTGATTGCTTAGCTACATTTAAGACTAGAATTCCCCATCCTCTATTGGACGAACAATAGTCACTTAAACAAGATAAGTATTGGTTCTATGGTGACCCATCTTTTCCATAATTCTTGTGTTCCTCTCATATCAATCTCGTTCTCATTACAAAGCACTTGTTAGCTCATGCTCTTCTTTACATTATCTCTATAATACTGTTATTTCATCATATTTTATTCATATTTTACATGAATTATGTATCGTCATTATTGCATTTAGATTTTTTGCCTTGGGAGACATTGTCCCAAGGCTTAAATAAACTCTAAGCTAAACCAAACTAAAGGAGTATGGTTACCATCCATCATTTCTCGCGAAGAGACATTCTACTAGCTTTGGAATTAATGAATTTAAATTTGTACATCAAGGAAATCATTGCAATATTCTTGTGAATACTAGTTTCAGATGCAAACACAAACATTAACTTTTATTTGCTCAATATTGTGAGTTTGATTCTTGATGTCAAATAATCTTCGTTAAAAATATACTCATTTTTTCGAACGATTTGTAAATATTGAAAGTATTCTTCGGAATCTAAAGATTTTCCATCCGAAACGAATTTTTGACGAAAAATATGTTTATATTGCTACATACGAGTTTCGTGCATCCTTTCCCTGAAATTCAGTACCCAATAGAACAATAAAATCTCGAGACATATAGGCGCAATAAAGCCGTTTTTCCACATTATTTGAATATTTTTCCAAGTCTACGATACAAAAGGTTTTGAAAAACCAAAAAAATCGTGAAATATTATTTGAACAACAACCCAATATATGCCAAAGGCGTTTGTTGAATGATTTTCAAGATGCTACGTCTGAGCTTCGTCCATATAGTTCTGATGAAATTTCGTTTTGAATAGGACAATGCAACTTTATAGATAAACAAGCAACTGGAATTTCTCTTTTTCCTTTTAAGCGAAATCAAAATTTTAGCAATATTATATTATCTCAACATCACCAGGGTGGCGATTCGGCGAACGATTACTCATTCCCGGTCATTCCCCGGTTTATCACGGTCAAGTTTTCAAATTTTCCCGGTCAACTAGAAGTAACATATTTAAATCCGTCGCGAATCGCTTACATTTATTGTTATTCAAATCTAAACATCATTTAATACAACAAATGAAACATTGCAAAATACATCAATTCTAAAAATAATACTCTCATTTCCAACAAAAAATTCAATTCCCAACCATGCATGTTATTATTCAAACAAGAAGATTCATTCCAAATAGGAAAAATCATATTCTAAGAAAAACACGATGTTTTCACATAATATTTGCATTTCAAATTCGAAAATTTATTATTTTCAACCAAAAATGGAACAGTAACATTCTTCGTTTAAAAAACTAATTTTAAAAGAAGTATGAGTGTTTCATAAAAGGAAGTATCTTTAACTGAAGGATTTGAGTTTTCAAACAAATAAATTAAATTTCCTGAGAAGATAAATCGTTAACAAAAAGTCTATCACTCAAGTTTTAAATTTGAAAAAAGGAAGCTTAACTATAGAAATAGATTTTCGACTGAAACTATGGAATTTTCGAATGGAACAAGTTAAATTTTCAATTGTGAAAAAAATTACTCATAACACAAAAAACTAACTTCAAGCAAAGAAAAAAAAAACCTTTTTCAACAAATTTCTACAAGAAATAATGAAAAATTTTATGGAATTATAAATGTTCAACTGAAGTAGTTGAATTCTAAACCAGAAAGACGAATTTTGAAATTAAATGTGGAACATTTAATTAGAATAGTGCAATGTTTGACAAAAAATTAATCTTCTACCAAAGAATACAATTGTTCAACACAACGGTTCAAATTAGAACCATAAAAAGACAAATTTTCAAACAAAAATGGAATAGTGATATAAAATGCGAAAAAAAAAATAAAATGCGATGTTTGTGGCTTATAACCAGTATATTTAAATTTGATGTTAAAACGACAACGCGTTTCGATGCAGTACTACATCCTTATCAAGTCATGTTTCTGTTAAAACAAAAGCGGATATTTAGTATAAAAAT